>CAMOHE010040731.1:0-63566 GCA_946598075.1 Artocarpus hirsutus | reverse complement strand
TCATGGATGACTATTAGAGGAAGAGAAAGTGCGTGTTAGCATCACTACCATCAGAGTTAGAACAGCTGAATTGCCTGTTCCAACACTTGAAGCAACAATTGTGGGTGAAGCAGCAGGAAGCTTTGTCACATGGCCGAAGAGATTAGTTGAAGTCATCACATTGACAAAGACGAGTCAAGCACCTAGCCATGTTCCCCAAGATCTAAGCGGAAAGAAACAGCAAAAAAGAAAGCTCTCTAAAAGCAAGGACAAACCGTTGCTAATGAGCACCTGCGTGCATTTAAATTCGCTTTAGTACCTCAAGAATTTATGCAGTTAGCTCTATACGCACATTCTTTCATGCGCGATGGGTCGACCATTCAGTGCCCGATACCGGTAAATGTCACTAGCAATGATTTGCCTATCCATGTGGGGTATGAAGACATTTACGACTTCATCAGCTTCAAAGAAATCAGGGCAAACTGTATCCTCGTATACCTCAAGTGATAACTCCAGCCTTATTTCAGTATTTTAAATATATATGTAGAGTTGTAAGGTGTTTTAAAATAATTCACTGTAATATTTTTTATTGTAGTTTTTTGACGGAATATTGTAAACTTCAAGGCATGGTGCAAAATTCTGACTTCATATCTTCGGCCATTATTTCAAGTGTTGCAAGAGACCTGCAGAGTGATCATAGAGAGCGTGCCACATCACTCCTCCACCTATTAGCTGAAGCACCGAGGGGAAATTATTCTTCCCGCCATACAACGTTGGAAAACATTGGATGTTGGGACTTATTTCGCCATGGGAGGACCAAATATATTGGTTTGACCTCCTCAGACACCCACCACGTGAGGATTTCGTATTAGTCACAAAATTGTAAGTGTTAATATTGTCTTATAAAATTAATTGTTTTTAGTCTCACATAATTGTATCGTCTATTAATTTATTTATTATTTAAATATGATGCATTATTAGGGCACTTAACTATTGGAAGCTTCAAGCGAGAACTGATGTCACAAACCGACCGAACGGAATGTTATATTCTAAACGTAAGTGTCCAAGACAACAAGGAAACATAGAATGTAGTTTTTTTATTCTACGTTTCATGCGGAATATAATTACAAGTGGTATACAAGCCTTAGGAAAAAAAGATTTTTATATACATACGGATATACATGAAGTTAGATTAGAGTGGGTACAATTTGTAAATAGGTTTGTGCTTTTTACATAGGTACACGTCATAGTAGATTAACAAAGTGCTCAAAATAGCTTAAATGTAAAATGATCTTGTAAATACAATGCAATTTTTAATATACAACAATTATTGTATGTAATTAGGGCCCTGATGTAATGGATAACACACGAGACTGGCCATCTTGTGGGAAATAGAAATTATGGGAGAATTTTTTTTTTGAAAAATACCAAATTTTCACGACGGTTTTTGGTGAAATCTGTCGTGGAAGCTCCTCCTTCCATGACGGTTTTTGGAGAAAACAGTCGTGGAAAATAAACACTCCCACCGATCTCCTGCGCCAATTATTTTATTACACGACGGTACAAAACTGTCGTGAAAACTTAGTCTTGTTCTACGATAGAAGTTTCCACGATGGTTTTTTAACCATCGTGAAATTTTTCCACGACGGTTTATAACCGTAGTGGAATCCACATTTTGTAGTAGTGCAAGTCCCATTTGGTCTACATGATCCTTGAATTTGAACAATTGCATGCCTTTAGACAAAGGATCGGCAATCATCGATTCAGTGTTAATGTGTTTAATGATCACTGTTTTATCCTTAACATGTTCCCTTATGGCTATATACTTAATGTTGATGTGCTTGCTTCAACCATAACTTTTATTGTTTTTAGCAATAAAGGCTGAAGCTAAACTATCATAAAATATTCTTAATAGCCTAGAAATTGAATCTATAAATCTAAGCCCAAAAATGAAACTCTTCATCTATATACCATGTGACGTAGCCTCAAAACACAAAACAAACTTAGCTCCATAATAGAAGCAATAGTTAGAGTCCACTTTGCACTTCTCCAAGATACAGCTCTGCTGGAAAACATGGAAATGTACCCATATGTTGATTTCTATGAATGAACACAGCCAGTGTAGTCTAAATCTGAGTTGCCAATCATGTTTAGATTATCAGTCTGTCTATACATAAGCATGTAATCATTCATCTCTTGAAGGTACCTCAACACTTTCTTCATAGCTCTTCAGTGATCTATAACTAGATTACTCCAATATCGTCCTAACATTCTAATAGCAAATGCAATGTCAAGCCTTGTGCAGACCTAAGCATATATGAGGCTTCCAATAGCGGAAGCTTATGGAATGTTCTTCATTTATTCCCTCTCAAAATCATTTTTCAGATGCAAGGTCAAATTGAATCTATCACACTTTACAATGGGAGCTATACTTGGTGAACAATCTTTCATCGAAATCTGTTGAAAACCTTATTGATATAAGTTTTCTTATGGCAGACCCGAAATACCTATAGATCTTAATGCCAATGACTTAAGATGTATCACCCATATCCTTCATATCAAAATTTTTAGAGAGATTGTTTCACCTCATGTAGCAAACCCTTATCATTGGTTACAAATAAAATATCATCCACATATATAATAAGAAAACAAATTTTACTCCCACTGACCTTCTAGTATATACATTGGTTCATAAAGTTTTCTAAAAATTCGAATGAAGAAATGACATCATGAAATTTTAAATACCATTGAGGGAGGCTTGTTTTAATCTATATATGAATTTCTTAAGCTTGTACACCAAACGCTCACCATCACTAGAGGAAAATCCTTTTAATTGTTTCATATACACCTCTTCCTTTAGTTCCCCACTGAGGAAATCTATTTTCATATCCATTTGTTGTAATACTAAGTCAAAATGTGGAACTAATGCCAAAATGATACGAAGAGAATCTTTATTAGATATAGGAGAAAAAGTCTCCTTATAGCCTACTCCTTCCTTTTGAGTGAATCCTTTAGGAACGAGTCGTACTTTATATCCTCAATGTTGCCCAATGAGTCTCTGTCTTAAAGACCCATTTATGTCCTATGATTTTTACACCATTAGGCAACTCTATAAGATCCCAGACTCTATTAGATAACGTAGAAGTCATCTAATCTTTTATGGCATTATACCATAAATCAGATTCTTTACAATCCATAGCTTGTAAAAACGTTTCAGGATCATTTTCGGCTCTAATATTATAGTCTAATTCTTGTAGATACACAACATAATTATCAAAAATTGCTAACTTTCTTTCTCTTGTAGATCTTCTAAATGTTGGTTCAACATTTTCCTGAGGGTCATGTTGTTTACTGGTTGTTCAACAAGTTTTGGCATTTCTTAGACAACTTGATTTACTAGGTTATTGTCACTAGCTTGGGGAACTTCCATGATCGATTGTATGTTGGAAAAATAATATGCAACAGAATTTTAAAAATTTTTATACCAAAGTATTTTTCAAAACATAAGTTTGACATGTTATATGCATAAATTAACCAGATCTTACTAACCTTGTTTGCCGAAGAGCAGTTGAAATCAGTATAGAAAAAAACGTTTCAAAAGAGCCTCAACCAACTGGTTTTTTTTGCTATTCTCTATCCACGATCAGAGTGCATGTGAGCGCACATCGTACAACTCTTCCCGGGTGACTCTCCTTCCAACCAATTAAGAAATACCTAGAACTACCGTTTGTGATTTGTGAACAATAGCTCTATAGGAGAGTTTCCGAGACTCACAGTATAGAGTTCTCACTCTTGATCCCTCAACTGATCTAAAAAACTTATGAGTCTCACTCTGTATTTATAGAGGTCAGTCCTAGGGTCAATCTTTATCAGATAAAGCCTCAAAATTTGAGTTTAAATCAGTTTTAGAATCAGATCGATGTAATTAGATTCTAACTCTAAATGCCGTGGTCAACCGCGATACAAAGGTGTGGTCGACCGCATCGTCAGTAATCCTTGAGTTCAAATTTAATTCAAACTCTACAAGTTGATCTGATACATACTATCTCAACCAATTAGATAATTCATATCTTATTAGCTTCGGGTATCTTTGATAGAGCCTCAATTTTAATTCAAATAACCCAATAGAGAAGTTATCTGATTAAAATAGTCATATATTGCAAATAAGATATTATCCACAATAATTCAACACATTTATCTTGAATTAATTTACCAAATTAATTCAATAAAGTAACATATTTATCTTAAATTAATTATAAGATTAATTCAACAGATAAAATTAACATGAATTATTCAATTAACTCGAATTTTAACGAATCTAATAATTTGACATAAGTCACAAATTTATTAGAAAAGCACGCCGTATCGTTATAGGATTTATTATGAGCTAGCAAAGAGGACCTGATGGACCTATATAGTTCAAGCTCACAATAATTATAAAACCCAATATTCCAAATATACATTTTATAGTTATTAACATGCTACCTTACTAAAAGCTTAGAGTTACACTTTCGAACAATATAAAATAACGAAGTCCGAATAACTAAGTCTCCATGACATATCATAATGTATTGTATCCCCATAGGATTATCCATAATCGGCTTAATGATAAATTCTGTCTTATCTTTTTGATTATTTTTATCTTATATTCTCTTATCTCACCATCAAAAAACTTACCATCTAAAAACAGTATACCATTCAGTTACATCTATGTATCCAAATGGATGAACGCTTCAGTTTTTCAATTATAGGATAACGCATATAAAAGGATATCATTTACTCCTAAAGAGGAGTTATGGATTCCATATCTGTGAATAACAGGTCTACGCTATCAAGAGTTATGCCTTCAATGTACCGGCATATATACCAACATAAAATGTAGATGTCACCCTTTGGTACATCAAAAGATATAAGTCAAGACAATGGGCTCATTATTCATCTCAGGATTAAGATACAACACATATGATTGCCTAAAGTGAATTGATTTGGTGAGACAGAATTATTAATCTAAATCAATTACACTTTATGTCCCGATCAAATACATCATCACCTATGACAATGCACCAATGTTTCTATTTGTAGAGTCCACCTCCGATAACCAAGACAAACCATCTCTCATTATTAATATAGACAGCATAACGATCTTTGCATGAATAAAGTAGCCAACTTTATTCTCTCAATTATGGATCTTATAATTTAGACTGTTACCTTTAGAATCATGTTTTCCATATAATTTGTCCATCATATGCCTGATTTTAAAGGCTCAGACCGACAGTATTAGACTTTTGTTTACTTATCATACATTCAACAAATATGAACGTAAAAAAGACAATAATTTGGTATATGAATAATAAATAAACTCTTTATTAATAAAAATGCCTCTAAAAACATATTATATTTTTACTCCTTAGGACATACATGTCTAACATCGTACAACACCTGTTTGAACTTGAAGAGTATTGTAGACAACAAGCAATCTTTCACATGAGGTGGAAGCTTAATGTCTTTCAAATATTGCACTCTGTAATTCATCACTCCTATTAATTAAGTCATTTTCAAGAAACTTTGCATTCCTTGATTTCACAATCTTAGTGCTGTGAGATGGAGATAGAATATATATCCTTTAGACCTCTCAGCATATTCAATGAAATACCCACTAATGGTCCTTGGGCCCAATTTCTTTTTTATGGGTTGTAAACTCTTACTTCAAATGGCTGTCCCAAAATGTGTATATGTCACAAACTCAGTTTTCAACCTTTCTATAATTCAAATGGCGTCTTTAGAACTTTCTTAATTGGAACTCAGTTTAATTTATACACTGCCGTTTTAAGAGCTTAATCCACAAGGATTCAAGAAGCTTGGAATTGTTATGCCTAATCCGAACCATGCCTGTTAATGTTTGGTTTCTTCTTTCTGCCATGAATTTTAGTCTGGGAACCAGACACAGTGTATTAGGCAATTATCCTATACTCATGAAGAAACTTTGTAAATGAACCAGGTGCTTGTCTATTTTTAGTGTATCTACCATATTATTCTCTACCTTTGTCAGTTCTCACGATCTTAATTTGCTTACTACATTATTTCTCTACTTCAATCTTAAAACCTTAAAGGCATCAATGCTTCATTCTTGTTATGAAGCAAGTAAAGATAAATATATCATGAGTAATTATTTATGAAAGAGATGAAGTTGTTTGGACCATGAGCGTCCATGTCTGGACAACAAATATGTAATTGTATGATCTTTACGATGTCTGTACTCCTCTTGGCACCTTTTTCGACTTGTTAGTCTACTTTTCCTTAATGTAGCCCATACAAATGTTAAAATCACTAAAATCCAAAGACGAAGCACTCTATCATTTACTAATCTCTTAATTCTTTTTTTGGAGATATGTCTCAATCTCTAATGCCACAACATAGAAGAGTCTTCTCTCATAATACATCGTTTATTACTAACGTGAACATGCATAATAATATTATATTGTAAATTAATAGAGAAAAGACCATTAGACAACGTACCATTCCCAACAAGATCAAATTTTTAAAATAAACTAAAAGATGTTTCTAAAAAATTAAAGGAATAACTCAAACATGTAACACCTGTCATTTTCTTCTACAAACACTTATGTTAATTTAACGTTAAAATATGATATTTTAAATGCTATTATTATTTATGTTAAGTAAGTTACTTTTTGTTTAGTTATGTCAAAGGTTACGGCCACGAAGGAACGATGGCTCGGGTTGTTCATGTCAAAAATAATAAAAGTATTTATTGTTTTTTGAAAGCTTTAACTTGCTCTAAATTTATAATCTTTATAATACTCTACAGTTATATATGCCCTAGAGTTATATTCTTGACAATGACATAAATTTTATTGCATATTTTCTTATTTTTATAATATTTATGGTGTCATATACTTACATGTGTAAGATTTTTATTATGACATTAAAAAACTAGATAATATAAAGTGTCCGAAAGAATAATAATAAGTAAATTAATATTTTACTAGGTTATAAATACATATATGTGATGTGTGACTGTTGTGCTTAGTTTTATATTATATTATATTATATTATATTATATTGTATTGTATTATATTGTATTGTATTACATATATATATTATGGATATGTAAACGATGACAGTTGCTATGGAAAAAAAGGGAAAAAAAATGGGAGTTGCTGTGAAGGCAAAAGAAAAGGGAAAAAAAAAAGAAACTCATTTAATTTAGGACTATGGTTACTTATGTCTATAAATATGTGGCTTTATGCACACATATTGTTCTTAGCTCTTTTTCTTGCCTTCATCTTTTCTCCTATTCCTCTAAGCTTCTATGCTCTCTTTCTTTCGAAACCTTGCGCACCCTTAGTTTGAGTTTTGTTTTCTTCAAGATTCTCTCTTAAAAAATTCAAGGATACAAGGTATGAAATTATTTGTGTGTTATGATATTTTAATTATGTTAATAAATATATTTATAACTATATGTGTTTGGTGTGATTAGGGTTTGGAAACTAGACTATGTTGAGAATGTTCTAGGTTTTTGGTTATTTAGTGAAATTCCCGATAATGTTTAATTCGAATAATTTTAGTTTGATAGGATTTTTGGATATGATGTGTGTATATATATGCTAGACATGTTTGGAATTTGTTATAAAATTTCATTCAAAATATATTAAATGTTATGAGCTTTTAATCAAACACTGCTCACAAAATTTTATTTGCTGATAGATTTGTATTTATGTATTATAAAGTCTGTTTTATGGGACAAAAAGCATATTTTGATTTTGTAAAAAAATTATAAGTCATTGTTGATATGTTAGCTAAATGTTTGTAAATTTTTAATTTTATATCTTTATTATGTTTTAAAATAAAATTCATTGATCGCCAGGTACTTAGTGGTTATAATGTCTCTCTAATATGCTCTATATAATATGTGAGATAATAAATCGTACTTTTGAATATGCTTTACATGATTTATTATTTTTCTGGCATTTATTTATATGTTAAACATGCCAAATAAAAATTCCAAGAGCATATCATCTATATTTAATTTTATAAACATGTTTGAATAAAAAGCGTTCGTTGTTTAGTATGTTTGATGTTAATATTAACTCTGAATTCAAATGCGTGTTTTGAATTATTTTGAATTTATTTGAAGCTAAATTTTGGTTATGCGATGATTTTATATGACTATTATGTGTAGTAATTTTTTTAAAATTATTTTATGACAAAAATGATTCAATCCATAATTTTTAGTTAAGGCTGCTCACTGCCCAAGCTTTGCTGGCAGATTTTATAATATTGATTGTGTGATTTATTTAAATTATCAAATGAAATTTTTATGGCTAAAAAAAATCTAAGAGTTAAACATAGGTGTCAACTTTTATTCTTACAAATTTGCATGCCCCAATTGAATGTAAATCGAAAGATATAGGGTGATGAATCCTTAAAAATCAATCACAAAAAACTAATAGATTTACTTCAATGTTTTGAAAAATTGAAAAAGGTATTTTGGAATAATTTTAGACTTTATTCATACTTATAAGTTGAGATTAATTTCTCTAACTGATTAAAGGTTAAGTTTTCTATCTTTATGTTTTTTGACTCTAAGTACATGTTTTTGATTCAAAGATGCTTTGTTTCGTTAAGAATGACGTATGATAATGTTATATGGTATTAAATAATATCATGCACATGAATATTAATTTTATATATTATATGAATAATTGATATGAACACTCCAAAAGGCGAGCACATCGAGAACTCTGACTACGTCACCTAATTTAAGGTTTAGGAACCAAGCAAGTGAAGTAAGTACATTCTCACATGCATTATGATAAAGTTCATGAAAATGTTAAGTAATGTTTTAAAAGCAAAGGTTTGTAATGTAATATTTTTATTTCAAGATCTTTTACAATGAATTTTCCTAAGGATTTTTTATGTTTATGCTTTTATGGTTTATGACAAGTTTTCAAAGAAAGCTTATATATATGTATATATATCACTTAATTAAGCATTGCATACCTTGTGTTTATTTTTTGACGTCCTGCAAGGTTTGGACTTGTCATATTTAGTTTGGGACTAGCTACCCTACTTTTTTCATGATGGTGCACCTAGGATGTTAATGGTGTAATGCTTGGGCTCCAAAAATAAAATGAATAACGTTTTAATACGAAAGTTTAAAAAATATATATGTTATATATATATATATATGAACATATGCCTTGTACAGCACTATGTTTATGATTACGCATGATCTTATGTTATGTTTTTTTTTTATAAAAGTTCATATTTTATGTTGTAAGACAGGAAAGTGAACTTACTAAGCTTATACTTCTTTAGTTTTATATCATGTTGTAAAAAAAGATAAAAGGCATATGAAATAGGTAGTGGACGTGGACGGGCATGTGTGCAAGGAGTATTGGATTGGAAATAGGATCACACAATAAAAAGAATTAATTACTTGAGCAATTATTTTATTATTAATGTTATTTTCCACACAATGTTGATTTGAGAACTTGGTTTATTTTCCTATGGACTTTTGAATGTTTTGAGACTGCTTAATATTTTCCTTAGTTATGGTTTCCTTAGTTATGGTTTCCTGAGGGCCATGGCACGTTTCTTTTATTTTGGTGTGGTTAAACTGTTTGAACATTTAAGTTTTTTTCTTGAGAGTTTTACACAATGTTTGGAGTTATGTGTGTTTATAATTTAATAGATGTTTGTATTTGCAAACTAACCATTTCTATAGGTTGTTGATTAGCCAAATACTGCAGATGTTTCGTTGGGCTAACCGAGGCAAAATGAAGCAAATCCGTAAGTAGTTTTTTAAAATATATATATATATATATATATGCATGTGTTCCTAGGATATCTACTTGAATGTAAGTGTTTTATTTGAATTGTTTATCTTTAAATAATGATATTAACCGTAAAAGTAGTGATTGTTGTGATGTCCTTAAGAGGGCGTTACAATTATGGTATAGAGCTAGTTTTCGTTTCCAATACAAATTGCCACTTGTCAATTTCAAGTCCTTCAAGTAAGTGTGTTTTAATTAAATAGATGTTTATGTAAGTTTAACAATAAGTATAAGGTTTAGCTTTAAGGTGATTAACACCATAGTACATAATTTTAGTAGTGATATCCTGTCTTATTCCTGAAATTGAAATTTCATTCCTAAACTCATAATCCTTCTAGGAAATCAAAGATGAACAACCGTAGAAGGACTTAAGCTCGTGCTCAAGCTGTTACCGTAGCTAGCAACTTGCCCAATGCTAACCTAATGGCAATGATTGTTGACCTTCAAAGACAACTTCAAGATCAAAGGATGGAGATTGAGGAGCTAGAACGAATGGTTATGAAGGCGAAAGACAAAATGAAAATATATTACAACTTCTGCAATAGGAAGGAGGGTTAGTCCTAGCCCTTGCACCAGAACCAAGACCTACTTATCAGGAACCCTTATTGGTTAAGTTGAAGCGTGTTAAGCGTGCTGATGTCGAAGGTTCCAAGGATCCCTTGATTGCTCAAGGATGGTTGAAGACGATCGTGTTGGCAAAATAGTATGCAGTGAAAATTTTTAAAATTTTAAATCAGAGTAGTTTTTAAAATACAAGTTTGACACGCTATATGCATAAATTAACCAAATCTTACTACTTTTTAAATGTCGAAGAGCTCTTGCAATCTGTGAAGAGAAGAACGTTCTAAAAGAGCTTCAACCAACTTGTTTTCTTTGCTATTCTCTATCAATGATCGGTATGTGTGCGAGCACACCTCGTATAGCTTTTCCTCCTGTGACTCTCCTTCCAACAAATTGAGAAAACCTAGAACTAGCGTTTGTGATTTGTGAACAATAGCTCCTCAAGGAGTTTTAAAGACTCATAGACTAGAATGCTCACTCTTAATTTCTTAACTGATTTAAATAACTCAGAAAACTCACTCTCTATCTATAGAGGTCATCCTCAAGATTGGTCATTATCAAATAAGGCCTCAAAAATTAGAATCTAGATCTATATCTAATAAAATTGCATTTAAAATGCATGATCTAATTATCATTAGATCAGCAGGCCGAACTAACGGATCGGCCTGTTGAACTTGCTCCATCGGTAGGTCGAACTAACTGATCAGCCTGTTAAACTTGAGATAATATGATCCTTGAGAATCATTAATTTCCCATCCGAGATTCTTTGGATAGAACCTCAGTTTTAATTTAAATAACCCAATAGAGAAGTTATTTTATTAAAACAGTCATATCTAGATAATCTCTAGGAAAATAAATATTCCCGATAATTCAACAAGTTTATCTTGAATTAATTTTATAAAATTAATTCAACCGATAAACAGACATAAATTATCAGATCCTACTGAATTTCAGCAAATCTAATAATTTAACATAAGTCACCAATTTATTAGAAAGGCAAGCCGTATCATTACAGATTTATTATGAGTTAGTAAAGGGAACCTGATGGACCTATATAGTTCAAGCTTCAATAATTATAAAATATAATATCCTAGATACACATTTTATAATTATCAACTATAATGCTACTCCATTAAAAGCTTAGAGCTACACTCTCGAACTACATAAAATTACGAAGCCTCAGTTAGCTAAATGTCCATGATATATCATGATGCATCGTATCCTCATAAGATATCCATATTCGGCTTAGGGATAAATTCTATCTTACTTTTTCGATTATTTTTTTCCTAGGTTCCATTATCTCACCATCAGAAAATATAAGACGATATTGTCGACTCTTAAAGAGGAGTTATGGATTTCGTATCTATGAATAACAGGTCTATGCTATCAAGAGTCATGTCTTCAACGTACCGATATGCATACCATGATAAAATCAGGGTGTCACCTTTTGGTATATTAAAAGACATAAGTCAAGACAACAGGCTTATTAATCATTTCAAGGTTAAGATTGAACACATATGATTATATAAAGTGAATTGATTTGCCCAGACAAAATTCTTAATCCAAATTAGTTCTACTTTATGTCCCGATCCAATACATTGTTACTTATGGCAATGCACCAATGTTTTTATTTATGGAGTCCACCTCTGATGGTCAAGACAAACCATCTCCTATTAGGGATATAGACAATATAACAATCTTTGCATGAATAAAGTGCCCAAATTTATTCCCTTGATTATGGATCTTATGATTTAGACCGTTACCTTTAGAATCATGTCTTGTGCATAATCTGTCCATCATATGCTTAATTCTCAAAGGTTTGGACTGATAGTCTCAGACTTTTGTTTGCTTATCATACATTCAACAAATATGAACTTAAAGAGGACAACAATTTGCTACATGAATAATAAATAAATTCTTTATTGACAAAATTTTTCCAAAAACATAATACATTTTACTCCTTAGGGCATACATGTCTAATAGATCGAGGCCACTCTGAGGCTGATGGGTTTTACTGAGAATGAGAAGGTCCTTTGTAGCTCATACTGCTTAATAATGGAAGCTAGAATCTAGTTGGATGGGATAGAGCAGAGCGCAAATGTAGATGAGATGATATAGGCTGACTTTGTTCATGAATTTAATGCAAAGTTCTTTCACATGAACATCACTTGAAAACATTATGACGAGTTTGAGAACTTCATCAAGGGGATATGTCAATTACTAATCTAGTTGCTAAGTTTGATCAGTTGGCACATCTATGCCTAGGGATGGTCAGTGACGATAGTGAGAGGGTAAGAAGGTTGATCAAGATTCTCTGACTTAAACTTGTAGCAATCATTAATGGGATAAGTCCACCTAGATATAAGGAACAAGTTGTTTTAAGGGCACAACGGGCTGAATTCCACCTATTGAAGTTGAATAGAAAACAACCCCAACAAAGTCATCTTGCAAATAACTCAAATACTCAGAGCCGACCACAAGGCAACAACAACAACAACCAAAACTGGAAGAACAATAAGAGAAGGGCAATTTCTAGAATCAACAGGGTTAAAGCAACAAGAAAAGGGGTAATAGCCAATATAACAACAACAAGCAGATGCAACCTTGTGCCAAATGTGAAAAGAAGCATTTAGGTGAATCTCATCATGGAACAAATCAATGCTTTATTTGTTGCCTCGAGGGTCACTTTTCTAAGAATTACCCCACCTAGTTCAATGCTCAAGGTCAGCAAAAAGCCCCTAATGCTCAACTCCACCATACACAAGCTACCTTGGAGGGACTACTCATAAACTACAGAAGACTTGAAGCTCCACCTCCCAATGCTCGCATCTATGCAATGACGAGGGAACAAATGGCAATAGAAACCTTTAATGTTATCACAAGTCAGATCTCAATCATTTCTTTTAATGCACATGTTCTTTTTGACACAGGTGCCACATATTTATTTGTATCCTTTTATTTTGCTAACAAGTTTGGAGAACATCAGAAGCCTGTGAGATAAGGGTTCACTACGACACTACCCTATGGGAAATGATGATGTGTACATATTATTTGCACACAGTTCCTTTGTGGATTTCCAAAAGAGAACTTTTTACCGATCTTATTATAATCAATATGTGTGACTATGATATGATTCCCTAGATGGATTACTTGAATAAGTATAATGCTTCTATGGAGTACTAGAGACAAAAAGTGATTTTCTATCCAAAAGGTAGGGAAAGATTTGTATGCATAGGTGACTTAAGAAAGAAGCCAAACATATTTCTATCAGCCATGAAGGCAAGAAAGTTGTTGGCAAGAAGTTGTATGGGTTATTTGGCGAACATCATAGATAAAAGTTTTGGAAAAATAATATGTAGTGGAAATTTAAAATTTTTTATCTTGGAGCATTTTCTAAAACACAAGTTTGACACGCTATATGTATAAATTAACCAAATCATCCTACCTTGCACACTGAAGAGCTTTGCAATCTATGAAGAGAAAGGCGTTCCAGAAGTGCCTCAACCAATTGGTCTTCTTTGCTATTCTTCATCTACTATCGGAGCGCGTGTGAGCGCACAATGTACAAATCTTTCCTAGTGACTCTCTTTCCAAGTAACTAAGAAAACCTTGAATGAAGGTTCGTGATTTGTGAACAATAGCTCTCAGGGAGTTTCAGACACTCATAGACTAGAGTACTTACTCTTAATTTCTCAATTGATCTAAATAACTATGAGTCTCACTCCTGATTTATTGAGGTTGGGCCTAGAGGTTAGTTCTTATTAGATAAGGCCTTAAAAATTCGAATCAGGATCAAAATATGAAAAATTGCATCTAAAATATGTGTGATCAAGAATTGTTTTGTCGGCAAGCCAAACTAGCAAATCGGCCTATTGAACTTATTCTATTGGCAGGTCGAACTTGAAAACTGGCCTACCAAACTCACAATAAATGATCCATGCGAATCTTTTTTTTTTCCACCCAAGAATCTTTAGATAATGCCCCAGTTTTAATTCAAATAATCTAATAGAAAAGTTATCTGATTAAAACAACCATATCTAGATAATCTCGAAGAAAATAAATATTCTGGGTTTTTAAACAAGTTTATCTTGAATTAATTTACACAAAATTAATTCAACTAATAAACATGCGTGAATTATCTAATCCTATCGAATTTTAAAACAATCTAAAAATTTAACATAAGTCACTAATTTATTGGAGAAGCACGCCATATCGTTACAGGATTTATTATGAGCTAGCAAAGGGGACTTGATGGACCTATATAGTTCAAGCTGTTAATAATTATGAAACCCAATATCCCAGATATACATTTCATAATTATCAACTCTAACGCTACTCCACTAAAAGCTTAAAGTTGCAGTCTCAAACTATATAAAATTACGAAGCCAAAATAGCTAAGTATCTATGACATAGCATAATGTATCGTATCCCCATAGGATTATCCATAGTCGACTTAAGGATAAATTATGTCTTACCTTACTGATTATTTTTATCTTACGTTTTAGTATCTTACCATCTAAAGACAGTATACCATTCGCTTACATCTATGTATCCAAATGGTTGAGCGTTCCAATTTGCTAATTACAAGATAACGTATATAAGAGATATCATTGACTCCTAAAGATGAGCTATAGATTTCGTATCTTTGAATGATAAGTCTACGCTATCAAGAGTCATGTTTCTAACTTACCGTTATGCGTACCATCATATATTATAGATGTCACTCTTTGGTATATCAAAAGACATAAGTCAAGACAACAGTCCCACTATTCATCTTAGAATTAAGATACAACACAAATGATTGTCTAAAGTGAATTGATTTGTTGAGACAGAATTATTAATCTAAATCAGTTATACTTTATGTCCTGATCTAATACATCATCACCTATGACAAAGCACCAATGTTTTATTCACGGAGTCCAACTTCGATAGCCAAGACAAATCATCTCTTGTTAGCGATATGGACAACATAACAATCTTTGTATGAATAAAGCGCCTAACTTTATTCCCTCGATTATGGATCTTATGATTTAGACCGTCACCTTCAAAATCATGTCTTCCGCATAATAAGTCTATCATATGCCTGATTCTAAAGGTTCAAACCAATAGTCTTAGACTTTTTTTGCTTATCATACATTCAATAAATATAAACGTAAAGAGGACAAGATTTGATATAAAAATAATAAATAAATTCTTTATTGATAAAAATGTTTTCAAAAAACATATTACATATTTACTTCTCAAGGCATACATGTCTAACAAAGAGTCAATAAGAAAAATCAAAGATTGAAGATATTATAGTGGTTTGAGAATTTCTAGAGGTATTTGCTGATGACCTACCAAGCTTATCTCTAGATAGAGAAATTGAATTTGAGATTGAGCTCACTCCAGGCACTGATCCGATCTTTAACGCACTGCCCCAACCAAATTAAAGTAGCACTCCCAACTGAAGGAACTTTTCATAAGTGTTTCGTTTGACCTAGTTACTCACCATGGGGAGCACCAGTTTTGTTTGTGAAGAAGAATGATGGCTTCATGAGACTCTACATCAACTACCAAGAACTAAACAAGGAGACGATCAAGAACAAGTACACATTGTCCTAAATAATCGATTTGTTTGATCAGCTTAAGGGTGCGTCTGTGTTTTTAAAGATAGATTTGCGATTGGGATATCATTTGCTGAAGATAAAAGAATGAGACATTCCAAAGACATCCTTTAGGTCTAGGTATGGTTATTATAAATTTGTTTTTATGCCTTTTGGTCTAAGAAATGCTCCTACGGCTTTTATGGACTTGATGAATTAGGTGTTCAAGGATTTCCTCGATAAATTTGTCATAGTATGATATTCTTGTTTATTCAAAGAGTCAGGAAAATCATGCTAAACACTTGAAGATTGTGCTAAAGACCTTAAAGAGACGTAAGTTATACACAAGGTTCTCTAAGTGTGAGTTCTGGCTTAACTGTGTATCCTTTTTGGGGCATGTCATATCAAAGGAGGGAATAATGGTGGATCTTGCTAAGGTTGAGGCTATTCTTGACTAGAAATAATCTAAGAATGCAAGTAAGATAAGAAACTTCTTAGGATTAATAGGTTATTATTGAAAATTTATGGAGGATTTCTCTAAGATAGCGTCGCCTCTCACCAATTTGACTTACAAAGGGAAAAAGTTTGAATGGACCGATGAGTGCGAGAAGAGCTTCAAGAAATTAAAGAAAAGGTAGACTACAACTCTAGTTTTGGCGATTCTGAAAGGGAATGACAGATTTATTATCTATAATGATGCTTCTAAAATGAGCCTAGATATAGTGTTGATGCAGAACGATAGGGTGATTGCTTATGCCTCAAGATAAATGAAGGAATACAAAAAGAATTACCTACTCATGACCTTGAGTTAGCAGCTGTAGTTTTTGTGTTGAAAATTTAGAGACACTAATTGTACGGAATTTAATGTAAGATCTACACTAACCATCAAAGTTTGAAGTGCCTTTTCACCTAGAAGGAACTGAACATGAGATAACGAAGATAGTTAGAGCTCATGAAGGATTGTGATTGTGAAATCCTTTACCACCCAGGAAGGCAAATTGGGTGGATGAAGCTCTGAGTAGGAAGACTGTTGCAATATTGATGTTGTTGCAAGTGATGTCCTAGCATTTAAAGAACGAAATTATGAACTTCGGTTTGGAACTTATATAGGATAGCTTTTAGCATGGACTTTTGCTCCATCACTGTCCAAAGAGATTCGAAGTAAACAAGACAAAGATGCAAGCCTAGCAAGGATAAAGCAGGATATCGAGGAAGAAAGATGCAAGGAGTTTCAAGTCGCTGATGATGAATCTCTATATCTTAAGGGCTTATGATGAACACATAAGGGCTTATGTGTTCCTGATGTTGATGGCTTAAAGGAAAGGATCTTAGCAGAAATCCATAATACTCTTTATTTAATCCAACTAGGTGTGACAAAGACGTACAATGATTTAAGAGACTGTTTTTGGTGCTTCAAAATGAAGCATGATGTTGCTAAATATGTCAGCAAGTCACATATTCAGATACATGAGTTGAAGTGGGAGGAGACTGCGATGGATTTCATCAAAGGTTTGCCAAAAACTATGAATAGGTATGATGCCATTTGGTTGTTGTTGACAGATTGACAAAGACAGCATGCTTCATCCCCTTTTAAGATCAGATACTCTATAGAGTAATTAGTGGAGCTTTATGTCAAGAAGATAGTGAGGCTTTATGAAATTCCTAAGTTTATCATCTCCGATCATGATGGCAGGTTCACTTCCAATTTTTGGAAAACATGCAAACTGAAATAGGTACTAAATTGCATTTTTGTACGGCTTTTCACCTCTAGACTGATGGCCAAACGGAAAGAACAAATTTGATTTTAAAGGATATGCTATGTGCTTGTACCTTTGACTATAAGACGAGCTGGTGCAAGATGTTACCGTTGGTAGAATGTGCTTATAACAACAACTATTAGGTGACAATTGAAATGGCACCTTATGACGCTCTATATAGGCGGAAGTGTAGATCACCTATATGTTGGCATGAAGCTAGAGAAAAGAAGATGATGGAAAATGAGGATAGTGGAAAGATAGATTTTGTCAACGAGATGTCTGAGACGGTAAAGTTGACATGTAAAAGAATTGAGACCACTCAAAGTCGATAGAGGAGCTATACTGTAAAAAGGAGAAGGCCCTTCAGATTCATTGTAGGCAATTCTGTGTTCTTAAAGGCTGTACCAATGAAGGGAATCATGAGATTTAGGAAGAAGAGCAAGCTGAGCCCGAGGTTCATTGCACCATATGAAATTATAAAGCGAATTGGCAAAGTAGCTTATTAGTTGCGTTTGCTATTGGAGATGTGTTCTATCCATAATGTGTTCCATGTCTCGGTGCTTAAAAAGTATGTCCCGGACCCCACGTACGTGATCAAATCACAAGTGATTGAGATAAGAGAAGACCTTAGCTATAAAGAAAAGTCGATCGAGATTTTAGATCAAAAAAACTAAGATCTTGAGGAATAAAAAAATTCCTTTGGTCAAAGTTTTATGACGAAATCACCAAGTAGAAGAGGCTATGTGGGAATGCGAGGACGATATGATGGCCAAGCATCTGTAGTTGTTTTGAGTTTCGAGGACGAAACTCTCATAAGGTGGGGAGGGTTGTAATGTCCGTCGTTTTCTTCTACGGACACTTATGTTAATTAATATTAGAATATGATATTTATTTATGTTAAGTGAATTAACTTTTTGTTTAGTAATGTAACAAGTGACGACCATAAAGGATCGATGTGCACGGGTTGTTCATATAAAAAATGATGATAAGCATAAAGCATTTATTTTTTTATGAGTTTTAACTTGCTCTAAATTTATAATCTTCATAATACTGTAGAGTTATGTATGCCCTAGAACTATATTCTTGACAATGACATAAACTTTATTACATATTTTCTTATTTTTATAACATTTATGTTGTTGTGATAATTACATGTATAATATTTTTACTATGATGTTAAGAAACTCGATAATGCAAAGTGTCCAAAAGAATAATTATAATAATGTGCATATTAATATTTTATTGGGTTATAAATACATATATGTGATATGTGATATGTGATTGTTCTTAATATTATATTATATTATATGAAGATGTTTTCTCTCTCAAAGAATTCAAGGATATAAGGTATAAATTTATTTATGTGTCATGGTTTTTTAGCTATGTTAATGAATATAGTTATAACAACATGTGTTTGGTATGATTGGGGTTTGGAATATGGACTATGTTGAGAATGTTCTAGGATTTTTGGTAATCAAATTAAATTCCTGATAATGTTTTAATTTGAATGATTTTATTTTGCTATGATTTTTGGCTATGATGTGTATATATATGTTACAAATGTTTGAAATTTTTTTTTTATAAATTTTCATTCAATATATATTAAATGTTATGAGCTTTCAATCAAACATTTCTTGCGAAATTTTATTTGCTGATAGATTTATATTTATATCTTTTATAGTCTGTTTTATGGGACAAAAAGCATTTTTTCATTTTGTAAAAATTTATTAGTCATTGTTAATATGTTAACTAAGTGTCTATAAATTTTTAACTTCATATCTTTATTATATTTTAAGATAAAATTCATTGATCGCTAAGTACTTAGTGGTTATGACTGTCTGCTTGATATGCTCTATATAATTTGTGAGATATTAAATCATACTTTTAAATGTGTTTTATATGATTTATTATTTTTCTACCATTTATTTATATATTAAATATGTCACATAAAAATTTTAGAAGCACATCTTGCATATTTGATTTTATAAAAATGTTTGAATTAAAAGTGTTCGTCGTTTAGCATGTCTAATGTTAATTTAACTTTAGATTCAAACATGTTTTTTAAATTATTCTGAATTTATTTAGAGCTATATTTTGGATATGCTATGATTCTATACGTCTATTATATGTAGTAATTTTTTAAATTACTTTATGGCATAAATGATTCAATCCATAATTTTTTATTAGGACTGCTCACTGCCTAGCCTTTGCTGGCAGATTTTGTAGTATTAATTTTGTGGTTTATTTTAATTATCAAATGAAATTTTTATGGTTAAAGAAAAATCTTAGAGTTATATATAATTAACTTTATTTTTGCAAATTTTCATGCTCTAATTGAATGTGAATCAAAAGATATAAGGTGATAATCCTTAAAGGTAGTCCGTTTTTGTGACTGACAGATTTACTTTAATGTTTTGAAAAATTAAAAAAGGTATTTTTGAGTAATATTTTCAAGAGAAGAAAATTTGAATAATGTTTTTATATGTTAGCTATGCTATGGAATAAGTTTTAGACTTTATTCATGCTTATAAGTTGAGATTAATTTATCTAAAGTTATTAAAGGTCAAGTTTTCTGTTTTTATATTTCTTGACTCTAAGTGCATATTTATAACTCAAAGATACTGTAATGCACTCTTACGGACGTCACAGATATTGTTACTTTAACCCATATTATCATTATTTTAAGATAAACTATTTAAAATATAGTTTAATAAACTTATCTCAAGATCCATGTATACATTTTTTTAAACTATTTATATATTTATCTAAATATTTTTTCAATACTAAAATAATGAAACCATAATTTAAATAAAATTTAAAACAATCATTCAAATATGCATTTTTAGTTCGGTAGGCCAAACTTCAGACACCGACAGTTCGAACATGACCGGCAGTTCGAACTTCAATTATCGGTAGGCTGTCCAAGGCTTTACAAAATCAAAGTTTTAAAACACGTAGATCGACAGGCTAATACAAGGTCATCGACAAGCTGATACTAACATCAGTAACCCCACCAATAATGGTCGGCAGACCGATCTACTGCAAACTTAGAAGAAACTTAAAACAAGTCATAATACAATATAGTGCGAAAATTAACATACAATTAATAAAAACCATTATTCAACTATTTAAATTCTTTTCTTGGCGTCCTTTTGTTTTCCAATCCATCATTTTTAGCACACACGCCCATCCTTGTACTCTACATATTCTATAACTCTTACTTTTGTCTGCAACATGATATAAGACTGTGTAAGCAAAGGCTTAATAAGTACACTTTCCTATCTCACAACATAAAACATTTCATGAAATCATAATGTAACATCATATTCATAATTATCATTATCATAGTAGTGCACTTGGCATAAGTTCATATATAACATATCTTTCATTAAAACTTCCAAATTAAAACTTCATTTATTTTATCTTTAGGGGCTCAAGTGTTGCACCATTAATCATCATCATGGGCGCGTTATCATGAGAGGAAAGGGGTAGCTAATCCTAAACCAAACATAACAAGTCCAACTTTTAGACAACATCATAAACATAAAATTAGGTGTGCAACACTTAATTAGGTGATATATATATACATATATACATTAAATTTGACATACTTCATCATCAAAACATGTATTAAACCTTCTTGTAATATCAAAAGCTTTCATGATAAAACATTATATGAAATCATCATAAACATAATTTTCAAAATTTTCATAAACTTCATCATGTTGCAAGTGAGAATAAACTTACTTGACTTGCTTACTAAACCTTAATTTAGATGATGTCGTTGTGGTCTCGATGTGCTCACATCTTTGAGTGTTCATGTTAACCATTCATATACACATAAAATTAATATTCATTTTCATGAAATCATCCAATACCATATTACATCATTCATACTTTTCTTCTCTAGAGATACTAATTAAAATGCATTTCACCAACCTTTAAAACACTCAAGCAAAATTGCAATAGTAAAACCTGCCTAACCATTAAGGGTTCACAACTCAATAATTCACAAATCACATACAATTAATGCATGAAACTTTGCAGGGACTAAGTTAACATATATATAAATTACCCTAATTTTTCTTTAGCCTTAAAAATTTCGTTTGATCATTAAAATAAATCACATATTTCACAACACAAAATTTGCCAGCATATATAGAACAATAAGTAGTCCTAACTAAAATCTATAGTACATTATCTATACCCTAAAATAATTTAATAAAAATACTACATATAATAGACACATAAAACTACAACATACCTAAAATTTAGCTTCAAATAAGTTCGAAACAATTCAAACATCCATTTGAACTAAAGAGTAAAATTAATTTTAAATACATAAGGCAGTGAACACCCTTTGATTAACATTCTCAAAAAAATAAAACAAAATTACTTTGACCCTAGAATTTATATGACAATCAATAAACAAATAACTACAATACCACAAAAAGTTGCGCTATCAAATAAATTTGTTTAGCCATAATAAAAAGTCATAAAAACAAGAAGTCAAGAATTTACAAGTCTAACAGCAATAAAGACCTATCTTAAAGAAAGTTCAAAAACTCAAAATATATTCATCAAATCACTATGAAATTTTTCAAACCATAACCTAACATATACATGAATATTTTTGTAAAATTTTATACAAATCACAATTCGTTTGCCTCTTGAACATAGATTACATTTTTGTAAAACTTAACATATAAACAGTAATTTAACTATGAGTGGCAAAGAATGAAAATTCAATATCTTTGTATAAAAAATTCCAAATGATGTGAAACTTTAAGCAACATCATCTAACATATACATAAATATCATACAAAAATTTCATAGCAAATGAACATTTGTAGACAAAGTTATGGAAGACAAAATTAAGAGAAGATACAATAAAAAAATAAACCTAGAATGAATTCTTACCTCAATATGGTTCTTCTCAAATTTTCTTTGAATTCGCCTAAGAGAAGACTTAATATTTCTTTCAATCTTTACAGCAAAAATAAAAGAGAGAAGAAGAAGAAGAAGAAGAGAATGTAGGAGAAAGGGAAAGACTAAGAGAATTTTTGTGAGAGAGAAAAATATACATGAAAGGAAAAGAAATGATCAAATAAGGGAGGATGGCTTTCTTTATTGGCAATTTTTTTTTATAAAATGGTGGAGTGATTTATGGGAGGTGGAGAGAAATTTGGAAAGAAGTCAACGATTTACTTCACTTGCCTAATTTCAATTGTCAAAATAGGAAACCTTATCATGGAATCCAATCACCTTCAACAAAAAAAGTCAACTATTTCCCCACAAGGAATAAAGAAAGAATAATTATAGGCAATTAGTCAAAAGTTACAATCCATTAATTTATAATCATCAATGCCACCTTTTTAAGAAATTTTTTTGCTAATTGCTTGTCAACAGCCTTCGACTTGCCAATGACTCAAGATCAACCTGCCGTAATGGTGAGATTCGGCCTGCCGATGAAATCCATCGGCCTGTCATTCTAGGAAAAATAATTCAGCCTATGGAATTAGAAAAATTTGGCCTATTGAAGTACCACATTCAACAATACACAAATAAAACATTAAATATTTATCATGTATACATTATAAATGATATGACCATTTTGAATACATCAATTCCATGTGATCGTCTCCTGTCATAATTCTCAAAATAAATGGTCTGTAATATTATTTAATAAGAAATTACATAATGTCTTTAAATATCTAGCATTAACTGTTGATGTTTGCAAGTGGATGGCGGCGATTCAACACCACATGCGGCTACACAAAGTGTTCGGATGGCCTTTCCTGCTCATCTCGGCCTGCTTAGACACACTTGCAACAAGAGGAAGGACACTTCATAAGTAAAAAGAGGACACCAGTGAAGTACCAAGCAAGGGCTCTCCGACGCTTAAGGTAAGTGCTGCTTGGCAGAGTATGAGAGCTAGTGGTTGTGAAAGAGCACGTTCACCTCGAGCTACAGTAAATGCGCCATTACAAAAGTTACAAGTCTTGAAACTGAAATCAAATTTTTAAAGAAACTTGGAATATAAAATGTCTTTTCCAAGTCTAAAACATGGCCATTATTTAAAACTAACGTGTATATTCCAATAGCCTCCACATGTGAACTAATCTTGTTTCGTAACAAGATACTTTGCTCGCTTCCTATTGGCTTCTTGAGGTTTCACATATCCTGCAAGGTATTCAAAATTTGGATTGTAGTACTAGAATCAATCCACCATGTATTATGATTAACATCAACCATAATAGATTCATAACAAATAAATGAGATTTTTTTTACCTTTATTTTTAATCCATTGTTGAAATTTAGTGCTATTCTTCTTTATGTGTCCCTTTCTTTTACAGAAGAAGTACTTGGACTCCTTTTTTATTCCACTTAGGGGTTACCTTTCGCCTTTTGTTTAGCTTTCTTCTGATTCTTTCCTTTATTATGGTCCTTTACTGGTGTTGCCAGTGATGCACTTTCACACATGGTTGGAAGTTCATTAATTGGCTATTTATCTTTATGTATATTATAAGAGATTTTGAAAGGCCCATTTTGCTGTGGTAGAGTATTCAATATATAGTGCACAAGGAAGAATTTAGACATATCAACCTTAAGTGTTTTGAGTTGAGGCGCAGTGTCCTTCATCTACATGATGTGCTTACACACACCTTTCACATCGATAAGCCTTAAGGATAAAAACTTCATAATCACGGCATTGACAAGTGTCTTATCTAAAGTGGCAAACTGCTCGTTTGTTGCCTTCAGCAATGCCCTAACATTGTCATGCTAATTGACAAAACCATGAATACCAATACAAATTTTGGTCTTCATGAACATCATACTAAGGCGATTAGGTCGCTCCCACTGTTCATAAAGAGCCTTTTTAGCAGAAGTCTTAGTCGTGATAATGGCTGGTTCATCTTTCGTAATAGCATAATCAATATTCATCCATCCCAAATGAAGGAGAACTCTTTCCTTTCAAACCTTATAATTGTCCCTATTTAATTCGGGAATCTTACACTTAATATCAGAAAAAATCATAGGTTGTATATTTGCATAGAAATTAGGCATACATGCTTACAATACTTAACTTTGAGACTAAAACATATACCATGTTTTACCAATATAAATACATGTTCCAAAAATAATGAATATATTGACATAAAACTTGCATGTGCGCTAAAGTTCTTATTCAATTAGATCCATTTAACTCTATAATAAAACTATCAAACTATGTTCCTTTTCTTGATTCACATGGGTAAATTAAGAAATATAATTTGATATTTTATCCTAATTAATCAAAATAATATAATAAAAATTCCTGTGAGATAAAAATTTCTTATATCAAGTATAATTAATTACAATAAATGTCCTTATTCTATATGAGATCCTCAACAACTTAATATATAATTTTGTATTATCAAAGAGCTGTAGCTAAACTCTAATTAATAAAATTATATGGATCACATAGACATTTTAATTATATTGAAAAATATTTTTAAAATTGCAAGTCATAAAAGCAATTTAAAGAAATATGAACAAAACAAATTCATGTACTAAAATAATTGTATTCTCATAATATGCATAACATAAACAATATAATTATACATAAAAATAAAAATTATTTAGCACATAAAGGATACAAAATTATTTTCATCATGAAAATAAAAAATTCATAATAATATAGAAAATATTACCACACAAAAATAATATTCATAATAAAAACCAAATTTTATGAATATTTACAAAAACCAAAATTACGAATTTTTCCATAAAAGGTACCAAAATTATGAAAAAATTCATAAAGTTAAAATTTATTAACTTATGGAAAATTGGAATTTTTTATTTTAGATTTTTTTAAAATTTTTTTACCTCACCAAACATGACATGTCATTTTGTAGGAAGAGGTGCAAAACGACCTATTGTTTCTGGTCGTCTTCTTCCTCCAAGTAGGTCTTTTCAAAGGACTCGGTTGCAACTCGCTATAAAGGCCGATGGTTTCTTGGTCTTTAGGACACCAAATTTGACGTTTCAAATCACAAAAATGTTAGAAATTGAATTTCCTAATGACTTCTAACATTAGTTTTCATTAAAAAAATTCAAAATCTAATAACCCGAAATCAAAATTTTTAACAGTATTTTTCAAGAGAATTTAGTTTATTTCATAACTAAAGGCAGAGGTATAAACAACTCTGATACTAACTACAAGCATCTTATACAAAACAATATCAAATACAATCGAAAATAGAAGAATGAAGAATTGGAATACCACTGGCCATTTTCATTTATCGAAGCTTTTTTGAACCAAAACCGAGAGCCGTGTATCACAGGTTTGAGAGCTTCTAATGCATTGTTCACTATCAGTAGGATGTGTTTTTTTTTAAATGAAAAGAGAGAATGACATTAGGGGCCCAAATTTTATGTCGTATATTGCTCAACCATCATCGAGCAATTTCTCAAAATGATACGATTTTGACGAGTATATAATCGCAAACTATATTCAAAAGTTCCTATTTGTGGAAAACCTTAATGGAATTTCCATACATTGCAAAATATTCGTTAATGGGATATATATTGGTGATGAGACTATAAAAGTGTACTTTTTCTAAGGATTAAATCATTTATTTATACTTTTTTTCTCATTAAATCCTCTAATTAATAACATTTTTATGTTAATTAATATTTTAGTATTTTACTATGAAAATGTGTTGAAAAATGTGTTTTTAGTGTGTTTTTATATTTAATAATATTTTTGGTCATATTTTGAATCATCTCTGAAAGTTTTATAATTAATTAGTCTGTAAATAAAGAAAACCGTAAAAATAATGAGCGGTTATTTTATTTTGAGTCTTAGTGTGTTTGATAGTGTGTTTTGATTTTATAAATATGTTCTATTATATTTTTAGTAATTTCTAAAAATATTTTCAAGTCTTAAAAATTACATTTGCATCAAACCCAAAGAGACTAGAAATTTTAAAAGTTTGTAATTAATTTTTTGTGTTTTAATGTAAAATAAATATTTTTAATATTTTTGTAAATATTATGTTTGTAAAATAGTTAATTTTGTTTTAATTTTCTATCATTAGATTTGAAATTTAGAGAAAAAACAGAGCAAAACGATACAAAAGGGGGCAAAATCGGACATCAAATACGTTAAAAAGCCAAAAGAATCCCAAAATTACTTAGTGGAGTACACGTGCCATGATATGATTCGCGAGTGCAACTCACGTGCCAACAAAGCCACAGAACAAGTTAGGGAACCTCAAAGCTCGTTTAATCCTGTGTGCTTCGTTCCACATGTGCTCGGTTTCTTTGTTGTTGGATCGACTAACTAAGACTGATCAAAGGGCTCTCGATCTCGGTCCCGTTGAACCCACTTGGCCCTATCTGGGCCCAATTATGCTCGTGTATTATGTTCATTAGATCGTCAATTGGATGGCCCAGATCTCATCGCACTTATACGTTCATCTGCCGCATCACACCTAATTTCAAGCCAAGATTTACATCATAAGCAAAACTGAATCGCATAAAAAAAAAGGGCAAAAATTGAAACCAGATGTCAAGATTCTTCATCTGAATAAATCAAAATAAAAATAATTAAATAATAAATAAAAAATATATAAATATTATAAAAAAATTGTAAAAAGTGAATTTAATTAACCATAAAAGGGGTGCCTCTCCCATTATTCGACTCCCCATCCCCCTTTCTTCTTTATTTTACTGCTCAGTTTTCTGCTCAACAATCTTCCCTTTAGGAATGAGATGCTACTAGAGCACTCCTCCACACTTACTAAAAATAACAAAATAATATCTAAATTAGTGAGAGAGTTTGGTCAAACAAAGAGACAATATTGTATGCATAAGACTCTAGTATTAATTTTATCTTTATATATGTATTGTAATGCTTATATTTTATGGAATAAATTATATTTCTATCTTTTTAATAATTATTGTTAGTGTTCTAATGCTGCCCAATTCTTGCATAAATTCAGTCATGCTTTCTTTATGTACTTTAATTGTATTACATAATTAATATTAATAATACTAAAGTCATGCTCGTTTATTAATTTGAGTTTTTGCTGCATTGTCGACATAGACTAGCATAGTAATGCTTGATTTATTGTCGACAGAGGATGGCATAGCGTATTGTTATACCAATTAATATGACAGGGTGCTGTCAAAATTAACACAATAATTTATTCTATTAAATTATAATAATTTTGATTTGTTATTATTTTTTTATCTTAAAATTTTGTTAATTATAATTGGAGTGACAGCGGTTATAATTTTCATAATTAGTACACCTAATCATTAGTAAGAGATAAATATTTTACTACTTTTATAGGAAGACTTTTACTGCATTATGACTTGCTATATTGTGGCTCTCAGTTGACTTATAAAAATAGTAAAAGTGCTTGCAATTAATGAGAAAGGATATAATAAATCAAATGCTTAAAATAATTATTAATTACAGTTAAAATTTCATATCAGTTGCGAAACATACAAGAGATTTTTAAAATTTCACTGTTTTAATTTTATGTTTTAAATTTTGAATTAAAAAAGATCACAGAAACATATTTCTTTTATTTTAAACTTTGTTTTGAAAAACTACTTGCCTTTTTGAATGTTTACTTCTAACAATCTCTCGAGTTACAAATTTTTCACTTCCTTGTGGATACGACAACCTTTGTATACTTCATACGTTCGCCTTTTAAAAAGAAAAACATTTTCGGTCTCAAAAACCAAAAATTTGGCGTCATTGCTAGGAAGGTGCCATTAATTTATCATATTACTAAACTAAGCGAGGAAACAAGTAAGTGATCTATCCCTATTCTTTGTAAATATTATGTTAATTATTTACATTTTTAATTAGTGTGTTTATTATTAAAAAATTAAATAAAATATAAAAAAATTAATAAAATTAAATAAAAAAGGCAGATGCTTTTTGCTTACTGCTTTATTCATTCTAAATAAAGAAAGCTTAGCATTTTTTCTATTATTTTGCAAGTTTGAATAATCGCAAGATTTATTAGATTCTGTCAAAAAGGCTCATTATTGGGACTTGATCCCATGACTATAAAGCTAACAACCTTGCCTAAGAAAGTTAGAAATTCTAAGCGTGTCTAGTGTGGCCCCCCAATGATCTGGGAACTCAATTAATTGAGCATTATTTAGCTTGAAAATTTTTCTTTAAAAAATTAAAAGAATTAAAAAAATGTATTAGGAAATTCATCGACATTTTGTTGCAAATTTTTTCCAACAACACTTGGAACCATTTTATTGTACTTAGTGGAGATTTAAAGAGTTGTTAGATAGGTTCCCTCACCATGGTCTTTCTAGGGAATAACTGTTAAAAATTTTCATAGATGGGTTAAGTCCTAAAACTAGAAATTGAGTAGAAAGAGAAAATGGTACCATTACTTTTTACCTATTACCTATTGATGAAGCCTATTATATGTTGAAAGATATAGCTGAATATAATTATTGGAGATTGAATAGTTCTAAGAACAATTTAATTTGGGAGAACAATTCAAATTTTTTAGAAAATTGGCCTAAAACTCAACCCAAAATTTTGGAGTCAAATTTTGAACTGCAAGAAACATACAGTGATCCAAATAGGGTGAATCTAGAAGAAACCTTAGAAACATTGGAAGAAACTTTAGGGAAATATATGAAAAACATAAGGAAAATAAAACTAGATAGGCTTGAATATTCTTTGTGTCAATTAGAGTCTAAAGTTGAACAAAATGAAACCATTTTTATCAAAGATACCTTAGCACAAAATTGTCACTTAGAAGAACCTGTCGAGCCAATTGAGGAGCCTCTTGAGTTGTTTGAAGAAGATTCCTTAGGTGGGGAAGAAACAATTGTCACAGTCATTGAAGAATATTTGAAACCCACCTATTTTGAAGAACAACTATTAGAAGAAGAATGTGAGGAAGAGAAAGAAGACTTAGCTATAGAACTGGAACAATCATCATCTTTAGTCCTAAGTTCTCAACCTCAGTTGCTACAAGAGTTCACCAAAGACCATTCTTACTAAGATCTTATATGGCCACCACCTTCTCCACTGCCTCTAACATTGTTTTTATGTTTTTACCAAGAATGTAAAATGAATCCAAGTGTCACAAGTCTAAATGTTTCAAATTTTATCAATCTTGACGACATATTTACACAAGACCCATATGTGGTGTCTTTCGATGCTTACTGTGGAAGAAAACCGCTCTTTGACGAATGCCCACTAGGAGTAGGTTTTGAAAGAAAGATTTGCTGAATTTAGAGCATCAAGCGAAGGGAAAACACTTTGCAAGTAATATCTTTACCTTCCCTTGTTTGTAATATATTTTGTAATATATTTTTGTGTGTTGTTGTGTTCTACTTTGATTTTTTTTTAAAAAAATGAGATTTATTTTGAAAATTTAAAATGAAGGGTATAAATTGAATTTGTTTAAAATGGATGAGTTAAGGTTTAAAATGAGTTAAGGTTTTCTTTCTAGACGCATTCTAATAAATTTAATTTTATAAATGCAATTTGTTTGGATTTTCAACTAAATTTTCAATTAAAAACATGTGTTTTTTTTATTTTGCAATTTTAATTTTCCTTAAAAAATCTTTGAAATTAAATTACTTAATAATTCATTTAAAATGGCAAAGATTAAGAAGGATATCCTCTTGAAACACATTTTGAAGAATTTGAAAAGTAATTTCAATTTTTAAACAAAAAAATAAAGTCTTAGGAATTTGGCTTTAAAAGACCCAGTTTGTAATATATTGTTGTGTGTGTGTTTTTTTTTTTTTTAGTTTTGTTTGTTAAGTTTGTTACAAATCATCTCTACAGCTGTGTTGATTCAGGTAATATTTTTGTTACCTCACTATTCTTTTTATACATTAGGAATAATGCACAATTTAGGTTGGAGAAGAGGGTTGTGCATCAAAAACTCATGTAAATTGTGCTTCAAAGTTGTGCTGCACCAAAAATTTTTTGATTTTGCCCTTTTTTATTTTTGCTCCAAATTTTTGAGGTTTTTTTTTTCTCTTTTTGTGTGTTTTGTAAAAAAAAATTTCGTTTTACGAGTCATAAAATTAAGAAAAAATAATTAAAAAATGTTTTGCACAAATTAGTTTTATTTTGTTTTGATTTTTGAATTTCATATTAGTTAAATATCATTTTTCTATTTGTTGAATTATTAACTTTATAGACTCTCAAAATATCAGTTTTATTGAATATTTTTATGTGTTTATTTTTCAAAGTGTTTGTAAGTCATTCGTTTCACACAAACACCATAATGCTTAATTGTGGTGGTAAGTCAAAGTTATGAATATTTAAGTTTTGTTATTTTGTAGAGATGAACAATTGAAGATAGTAACATTTTCAAAATTAATTAACTAATTATTTAAAAAAGAAAAAATAAATAAAATAAGAAATAAAAAGAATTATAAATAAAGTTTTTAATTATGTAAATTAATGAATAAAATTGGATATGTTTAGTTTTGTAGCCTCTTTAACTCGAGTAAGTAAGTTCTAAGGGGTGCTTCAACACCTAGTACCTTAGGCCAATTGGTCTAGGAGTTACTAACTCAAAGCTCATTAAATGGGCTATGGAGAAAGCTTAAGGGAACTAAACATTGCACTATCCATAGTTGTAAAGTTTGTAAATATTTCTATTTTATGTTTCTGCTCTTTAATTATTCTCATTAATAAATTTGAAGTGTTACTGCGTGTAAGAGTGATTTGAAACAAAATCTCATAACAACTTTATTCTTAGTTTTGGATAAAACTTCATAAATATTCATTATCCCCTTCTACACTAAGTTTGGCTTATATTCATTTTGTTAAATAGCATATAAATTGTTCAAATAAGATTTTTGCTTTGTTAGTCTATCTAGTTAGGTGAGTCAAATTGCAGTTAAATGATTTTCATTGTGTGATTATTCAGTAAATCATTTCAAAATCTTATCGCTTTAATTGCTAGGGACTAGCAATAAGTTGGTTCGGTGGTGTGATGAGACTATAAAAGTGTACATTTTTGAAGGCTTAATTCATTTATTTATACTTTTATTGTTACTTAAATCCTCTAATTAATAGCATTTTATGTTAATTAGTATTTTAGTATCTTACTGCGAAAATGTGTTTAAAATGTGTTTTGAGTGTATTTTTATGTTTAATAATATTTTTGGTCATTTTTAGAATCATCTTTATGTGTTTTATAATTAATTAGTTTGTAAATAATCAAAACCATAAAAATAATAAACGGTTATTTTATTTTAAGTCTTAATGTGTTTGATAGTGTGTTTTGATTTTGTAAATATGTTCTATTATATTTTTAATAATTTTTAAAAATATTTTCAAGTCTTAAAAATCACATCTGAATCAAACCGAAAGAGATTGAAAATTTTAAAAGTTTGTAATTAATTTATGTGTTTTAATGTAAAATAAATATTTTTAATATTTTTGTAAATATTATGTTTATAAAATAATTATTTTTTTTAATTTTCTATCTTTAGATTTGAAATTTGGTGGAAAAATAGAGCAAAACGGTGCAAAAAGGGGCAAAATTAGACATCAAATGCATTAAAAAGCCAAAAGAATCTCAAAATTGCTTAGTGGAGCACACATGTCGCGATATGATTCACGAGTGCAAGTCACACGCCGACAAAGCCACAGACCAAATCAAGGAATCTCAAAGCTCGTTTAATCCTATGTGCTCCGTACCATTGTGCTCTGTTTTTTTACTGTTGGATCAATTAACTAAGACTGATCGAACGGGTCTCAATCTTAGTCCCACTGGCCCGACTTGGCCCCACCTGGGCCCAATTATGCTTGCATATACGTCTATCGGATTGTCAATTGGATGAGCCAGATCTCGTCGTGCTTGTACGTTCATCTGCTATGTGACACCTGATTTCAAGCCAAGATTCACATCACAAGCAAAGCTGAATCGGGTAGAAAAAAGGTCAAAAATTGAAACCAAATGTCAAGATTCTTCATTTGAATAAATCAAAATAAAAATAATTAAATAATAAATAAAATAATATATAAATATTATTAAAAAATTGTAAAAAGTGAATTTAATTCACTATAAAAGGGGTGCCTCCCCTTTATTTGGCACCCCCATCCCCTTTTCTTCTTTATTTTACTACTGAGTTTTCTGTTCAATAGTCTCCCCTTTAGGGAGGAGATGCTATTAGAGCACTCCTTTAAGCCTATTAAAAATAATAAAATAATATCTAAATTAATGTAGAGAGTTTGGTCAGGTAAAAAGATGATCTTGTGTGTATAGTACTCTAGTATTAATTTAATCTCTTCATCTGTATTGTAATGCTTATATTTTGTGGAATAAATTATATATCTATCTTTTTAATAATTATTGTTAGTGTTGTTGTACTGCCTAATTCTTATATAAATTCAATCATGCTTTCTTTATGTAATTTAATTGTGTTGGATAATTAATTTTAGTAACACTGAAGTCATGCTCGTTTATTAATTTGAGTTTCTACTGCATTATAGACATAGACTGACATAGTAAATGCTTAGTAATGCTTGATTTATTGTCGACAGAGGATAACATAGTATATTCTTAAACCAATAAATAAGACAGGGTGCTGCCGAAATTAACGCAATAATTTATTCCATTAAAATATAATAATTTTGATTTGTTATTATCTTTTCTATCTTAAAATTATGTTAATTATAATTGTAGTGACTGTGGTTATAATTTTCATAATTAATGTACCTAATCATTACTAAGAGATGATTATTTTGCTACTTTTATAGGAAAATCTTTACTACATTATAGCTTGCTGTATTATTGCTCTCGATTGACTTATATAAATAGTAAAAGTGCTTGCAATTAACTGAAAAGATATAATAAATCAAATGCTTAAGATAATTATTAATTAAAGTTAAAATTTCATATTAGTTGCGAAACATACAAGGGATTCTCAAAACTTTACTATTTTAATTTCACGTTTTAAATTTTGAATTAAAAAATCACAAAAAAATATTTCTTTTATTTTAAACTTCGTTTTGAAAAACTGCTTGCCTTTTTAAACATTTATTTTTAACAATATTCCAAGTTACAAATTTTTCACCTCTCCATGGATACGACAACCTTCAATATACTACATCTGTCCGTCGTTTAAAAAGAAAAACATTTTCAATCTCAACCAATTGACCACACACGTTTTTCCTATTTGGAATGGAAAATTTCTACAGTTCAAACCACTAACTAGACTACCTAAAATATTTGTGTAAAAACCATATAAACTGTCTAAAATTAAAATAAAAACTACTGGTTTGATTCAATTTGATTTAGATTGGGCGGATTTGAGGATTTTTTTTTAACACCCCTTAATAATAAGTTTTGGGGAATTTGTACCAAATAATCTTTTTTAGAGAATATTGAAAATGTAGTTATCAAAAGCTGGATTTAGATGGGCAGTTACAAAACTTATCAAATTGCCCCAAGTGCCCTAGAACGGAGATCACTTTTTTTGGAATCAACGACGGATACTATGCCCATTTCAACTCCATGTATTGAAATTGAAATTCTTAGTTTAAAAAAATTTATTTAAAACAAATAAATGCCATGTGATTTTTAAAAAACAATTGGCTAATTAGAGTATATTTATTTAGAAGAAAATTACATGTTATGCCACACTTTTAAAATGAAAGTCCATATTATCATTTATAATACATATTAAGTTAAGCCATAAATAAACATGTGTGGCATTTGTAAAAATAAATTTTAAAAGATGGCACTTATAAAAATTTTCCTTTATTTAAACAATTTTTTGCTTTCTTTTTCAAACATGTTTGATAATCTTACTTTTTTTCCTTAAATTATTGCCATTTTTTTTTTAATTATGGTTGGGATTAGAAATGGCAATATTCCTCGCTGAGACAAACACCCATACGTACCTATCCCAAAACAAGCTGTATGGGGATTATAATGCACAATCCTCATACAGCTTGTGTTATAAAGGTAGTAACTTATGTTTTAAGTGCAAGAATCCAAGAAATTTGTCAAAGGATTGTCCCATGATACAAAAAAAAGTCCAAGGAAGGGGCTATGTGATGACGGAGGAACAAGCTAATGCATATGCTTCTGTGGTTTCAGGTAATATTTTAATTTTTAAAATTGTTGCAAATGCATTGATAGATTCAGGATATAGGTATTCATTTGCATCAAGTACATTTGTGACGAAATTGGGTATTACACAGGATTTGTTGAAAATGAAATAGAGTGTAACATTACCATCTGGGGAGGAAATGGAATCAAAGCAAATGTTAAGGGCTTGCTCGGTTCGGATTGGTGATAGAACTTTATATGCAGATCTCGTGGTTTTGAATGTGGATGACAAAATATCATGCCATAATTGACTGAACAAGAAGATTGTGATCTTTTAGGTACATGGAGAAGAACAGTTTGTATTTAGAAGAACCATAGGGAGATCATCTATATCAATTATAACTACAATGAAGGCTCAAAAGATGCTTAGCAAGGGTTGTATTGGCTATTTGGCTAGTGTCATGGATACTTTAGTGGAACAGAAGTTAAAGCTAGAAGATGTAGATGTGGTTCAAGAGTTCCTAGAAGTGTTCCCAGATGATTTACTAGGATTGCCACCTGATTGAGAAATTGAGTTTGTAATTGATCTAGTACCAAGAACTGCACCAATTTCCAAAGCACCTTATAGAAGGGCACCAACAAAATTAAAGGAGTTGAAGGTGCAATCGCAAGAATTGCTTGATAAGGGTTTTATGCACCATAGTTATTCTCCTTGGGGAGCGTCTGTGTTATTTGTAAAGAAAAAGGATGACACGTTGTGGTTATGTATCAATTATAGAGAGTTAAACAAGGTGACCATTAAGAATAAGTATCCATTTCCAAAGATAGATGATTTGTTTGATCAATGACAAAGTGCTTATGTTTTCTCAAAAATTGATATACGGAGTGGATATCATTAATTGAAGATCAAAGAAAAAGATATGTAGAAGATAGCTTTAGAACAAGGTATGGGCATTATGAATTTTTAGTGGTGGCTTTTGGTTTAACAAATGCCCATGTTGCATTTATGGACTTGATGAATAAGGTGTTCAAGCAGTTTTTTAATAAATTTGTGGTTGTGTTTATTGTTGACATTTTGATCTATTCTCGAAGTAAAGAAGAACATGAAGAACACTTAAGAATTATGCTACAAGTTCTTAAAGAAAACAAGTTGTATGCCAAATTTAAGAAGTGTGAATTTTGACTAGAACAAGTGGCATTCCTAGGACATATAGTGTCCAAGAATGGAAATTTTGTTGATCCAATTAAAGTGGAAGCTATTGCTAACTAGCCAACACCAATGAATGTATCAGAAATTAGGAGCGTTTTAGGATTGACAGGGTACAATCGATGATTTGTTGAAGGATTCTCTAAAATAGCCACTCTCTTAACATAGTTGACTAGAAAAAAGGTGAAATTCCAGTGGACTGATGCTTGATAAAGGAGTTTTCAAGAATTGAAGCATAGGCTAATCACAGCTCCAGTGCTTACTATAATGCCCCCTTACGAGCTTCACAAGAGATGTTGCTTTTACCATTAAACTTAATAATTATCGATAAGAAATTTGAAACAATTAACAACACTCAAAGAAAAATCCCAAGAACACTTGTGTAATTTTTTTTTTTAAAAAAACTACTTACAGATTTGCTTCTCTCACCTCAGTTCGCCTAACGGAACATCTAAGACATTTGGCTAACCAACTACTTACAGAAAACTTAATTTACAAAAATAAATATTTAACAAATACAAACTCCCAGATATAACACAAACACTCTTAGCTTCTAATTAAACAACTAATTATGACTAATTACGAAGAAACAAATTATATAGCATATTCTTTTAATAACCTAAGAAACTAAAAATCTAAAATACAAATTAGATTCAATAAAACATAAGTTCAAAAGAACATATCACAAATAGAACTGAGTCTCAAACAATTAAAAATGCAGAACATAATATATTAAATTTTGTTTGAGTTTAAATTCCTTTCATGTCATGACTCTGTTTCCAATCCAACACTCCTTGCACACACGTCCGTCATTGTCCTCCATCTTAGTCAACTCTCATCTTATTTTTATCTGCAACATGATATAAACTACTTAAGAATAAGCTTAGTAAGTACATATTCCTATCTCACACCATAAAAATTTCATAGAAATCATTATAAACATCGTAATCATAACCATAGTAGTGCACGAGGCATAGGTTTATATAGAACATATCTTTTCATTTAAACTTCCATATTAAAACATTATTCATTTTATCTTTAGGGGCCCAAGCGTTGCATCATTAACATCATAAGCGTGCTGTCATGAAAGGGTGAGGTAGCTAGTCCTAAACCAAAATGACAAGTCCAAACCTTGGGGACATCATAAACAGAAATATAGGGTGTGCAACACTTAATTAAGTGATACATATATATATGTATATGTATATAAAAGCTTTAACATACCTTGTCATTAAAACATCTTTTACACCTTCTTATTGCAACAAGAGTTTTCGTGAGAAGACAATATGTAAAAACAAACTTAAAAATTATCATAAAACATATTCTCAAAAATTTTTCACAAACTTTTATAATGTTGCCGGTAAGAATGTACTTACTTAACTTGCTTGCTTACTAAACCTTAATTCAGGTGATGGTGCCGCGGTTCTCGGTGTGCTTGCCTTTTGAAGTGTTCATGTTAATCATTCATATAATACATGAAATTAATATTCATCTTTATGATATCATTTAATACCATATTATATCATCATTATATGTCATTCTTAATGAAACAAAACATCTTTGAGTCACAAACATATACTTAAAGTCAAGAAATATAAAGACAAAAAACTTGACCTTTAATCACTTAGAGAATTAATCTCAACTTATGAGCATGAATAAAGTGTAAGAATTATTCCATAACATAACTAATATATAAAAACATCATTCAAATTTTCTTCTCTTGAAAATATTAATCCAAAATGCATTTTTTCAATTTTTAAAACATTCAAGTAAATTGTCAAAAATAAAAACTGCCTGACCTTTAGGGATTCATAACCCTATATCTTTCAATTCATATTCAATTAGAGCATCAAAATTTGCAAGAATAAAGTTAACATATATATATATAATACCCAGATTTTTCTTTATCTATAAAAATTTCATTTGATTATTAAAATAAATCACATATTCAATACCATAAAATCTCCTAGCAAAGTCTAGGCAGTAAGCAGTCCTAATTAAAAGTTACGTATTAAATTATTTATGCCATAAAATAATTTATAAAAATTACTACAAATAATAGACACATAAAGTTATAACATATCCATAATTTAGCTTTAAATAAATTCAGAATAATTCAAAACACATGTTTGAATTTAGAGTTAATATTAACAACAGACATGCTGAACAGCGAACTTGTTTTATTCAAACATTTTTATAAATTCAATTATGTATGATATACTTCTAAAATTTTTATCTGATATGTTTAACATATAATATAAGTTAGAAAAATAATAAATCATACAAAAACACATATAATATGTTATCTTATGAATTGCATAGAGCATATCAGACAGACATTTATAACACTGAGTACTTAGCAATCAACAAATTTTATCTTAAAATATAATAAGGATATGAAGCTAAAAATTTATAGACATTTAGTTAACATATCAACAATAACTTATAATTTTTTTACAAAATCAAAAGATGCATTTTCCCTAATAAAACGGACTCTACAACGCATAAATACAAATATGCCAGCAAATAAAATTTCATGAGCAATGTTTGATTGAAAGCTCATAACGTTAAAAATATTTTGAATGAAAATTTATAAAAAAAATCCTAGATATTTCTAACATATATATACACATCATATCTAAAAATTATAGCAAAATAAAATCAATTGATTTTGAAACATTACCAGTCACCTTACTGACAACCTAAAAACCCTAAAATTCTCTTATCACACTCCAACAACAAAAATCTTATTTTCATGAAATTTTATGATATCATATGAACATAAATGTTTTCAACTATAAAATAACATTGTTATTAGCAAAGTAATAAACAAAATAATTTATTTTCTATATAAACATATATGCATACACATTCAAAACATAAAAGAATATTTTTCTAACAAGTTTGTCAGAAAACAATATATATCAATCATAAAAATTTAAAACCATGAAAACCTTTAAACCATATCTTAAATTCTTATGTTTTCTTCAACAAATATGAAGACTTGTACATAAAACATTCAAAAAGAATTTCTTTTACTTTGGCTTAAAAGAAAATAAAAGTAACAAATTCTTTAAGAGAGAAAATCTTGAAGAAAACAAAATTTCAAATTAATGGCATGTGAGGTTCACGGAAGGAAAGAGAGTATAAAAGCATAAACAAAGTTTTCAGAAAATTTTTGTTTGTCAACGATCCGTTTCTTCCGTTGCATTTCATATTTTAATTCCAACATAAATATATATATATATATATATATATATGCGTTTTTACAACTTCCCTTTTGGGAATTGCAATTTTGTAGCTAACGACCCTTTGTTCCCAACTCCTAATTTTGTTGTTGGTAGCATGCATGAGAATTGTGTGTTCTCCACTTTTTCCATCATAAATTTCCTTTCAGTTGAATCTCTACCATGTTTTTTGTAGTTCAAACCCAGGAGAAGGTAGATAGAAGAGCTAGAGAGTGCGAAAGAGGAGTAGTAATTTTAGCCCCTAATTATCATAAATTTGATTTAATAATTTAATGGGATGCCATATGCGCACTTAATAATAAACACTTTAAAAACTAGAGTCCAGGTTTGTGAGTGTTTGTGGGAGCAGAAATCCTTGGTCATTCGTACACATTAGAAATGCTCTACTATCTCTGAGATATAGACTTCCAATTTGGGAATAGCAGTAGCTATGTGTAGTGCATATTAAAATATTGGAGGATTTCATATATTTGGAGAAAAAAAATGAAGGTGGAAGTTCTTTATGAAGACGTTACGGACTTTTAGCATATTTTTAGTTCATTTTTATCTATGTGAAGATGTAATTTCTTTGTTTTAGATTTTGCTTCAAAAGAATGAATTTGCTGTTGGGCAACTCTTGTAAGTTGTATCACCAATTCAATCCAATTTCAATTGATTTTTTTTTTTTTTTTGGTAATAATGGTGATGGGACCTTGTAGTGGTTGCTTTTCAGGCAGTTGATACAAGAAAGTAAGAAACTAAGTATGAATTTTCAAGAGAGTAAATTATTTAGTTGGTTCTCAAATGATTTAAAAGCTGACCTTTTAGTCATTTTTTTTGTTTGTAAATTTGACAAATTTTTCTTAAACTATCACACTTGTATCAGTATACCCTTCAAACTTTAGAACATATATATTGTGCTTTCTGAAGTATAATATTTTTCTAAATTTACCGCTAAACTTTGAAAATATTATTTTTGAGATGGAGTTGTTGAATTTTTGTTTAATTTAATATTAAACATGATACTTAGGGGTTAATATGAATATTTTTTCATTCTATATGAACTAGTTGGGCATAATCTCATATATTTTGTCTTTAAAATACTTGCTCAAAAGCGAGAAAAATACCATAATTTAACTTGGTTTTTTAAAGATTATGAATAAACTGATGAATTTATTCTTTTAATAATAGTAACAAATATTTTTTTGTCTAAAAAACAACATATTTTAAAGTTTAGAGATAAATATAAAAAAATATTATAGTTTAAAGGATACAGGTTCATTTAAAGTTTAAAAGGCATTTTAAAATAAGTGAATAGTTTAAAAAAAATTCATAAAATTTATCTTTTTTTTTTTTTTTTTTAGCATAATTGATCCTCAACTCCCAAAATCGGTGCAAAAGGACGTGGCGTCTGTCAATTTTAAGAGCACATGATTCATTATCAAGGGTGTTATAGTAAAATAAAAATACCTCCTTTCGGCGCCGACACCCCCAACCATGGGTCTTGCCTTGTAGCACCCCGCCCAACGCCATTGCCCAGATTCCACTGCCCACTGCCATCGCCCATCTATCTTCTTCTTTTTCTCAGACTCCACCACCCGCTGCCATAGCCCACCGACACCTTTGGCCTCAAATCTTATTCATCCGATGCGACTCGCCTAAGAGCCCCGATGGTTTGCAGAACCCAAACTCGTCTGATTCGGTATCGGCTCTATTAGGATATTAGAAATTTCTTATTTCTTCTTTTTTTTTATTATTATTTTCTTTTTTGATAATAAGACAAAGTTAAAAATATTCTAGAGAGAGTTTATTAGCTAACAAACTCTAAGACCACTCTCCTCCATGTATCTTTCGTTTTTGTACCTTACTGATACATCAATGAGAATGAGCTCATTTCTAATTTCTCTGTTTTCCTTTCTTCGTCTTCTTCCTTTCGTTGAGTACTGCACTGTGCCTTTCTCAATTTCAAGCTCAGCATTTGTAATAGGCTCTGAAAGATGGGCTCGAGGCTCGCCAATATTTCTTTGTTCATCCTTCTTATGTCACCGTAAACCTTGGCTCCCTGGGTTTCATGGCATATTCGCTCGAAAGACAGAATCTTTTCTTCCCAGAATGGTCTAATGGGACAAACAAGACCCAGAAACGAAATTCTAGAAACAAAATTCCAAAAACGAAAAAAATGGAAAAATTTTCCAATGCCCATTTCTTTACTTGGGTTTGTTGCTTTGGTTTTTGGTTGAACTGATCATGATGGTTGGTTTTGTGAATTTTGTTTACAGGTTCAATCATATTTACATATTGACATGGGTTTGAATGGAAATATATTTGATTTGGTAATTTTTATTTTTTGAGCTAGATTATTTATCTTTAATCTTTGAGGTAGGTTTGGGTTTGAATGGAATTGTTGAAGATGAAGAATATATGTGATTAAAAGTTCATGAAATTGAGAAGATGGCAGTTTCATTGTCTTTTGCATCGCAGAAGAAGAATATGGAATTGACATTCATTCCTTTGACAACATATATGGAGTCTTGGGCTGATCCTTCGCAGGGCACCCATTCATTTGAATTGAAATCCAAGATCTTACGTGATAAACAAACAAACACCTTTTTTCAAAAAAGAAAAAAAAAAGTGTTTTGCATCAAACTTTTTGCTTTGCTGTTTTTGTTACTGGGTTGAATTTGATGCTTTGATTTTTTTGGTATTGCGGAAGTGGGTCATGAAATTGTAACCGTTGCATGTGTGCAGCAATGGTCTAGGCTCAAGGAAGAAGAAGAAGACCAATTTCTTTTTCTTTTTTTTGGTTAGTTTTTTCATTTTTGTAAGTATTGTTTGCGTTATTTTAGTCTTTTTATAGCGGTCACATGTTTTCACATGACAAATCTGTGAAAAATTAAAAGTTTGACCATTGACTTCGTCCTTTTACACTAATTTTGAGAGTTTAAAGCCAGTTAAAATAAAAAAATAATAAAAAAGGAGCAATAAGTTATCTTTTAATAGTTCGAAGACCAGGCAATTTTTTCTTTTCGGAAAAGTATTTGTTTAGCTTGATTATTCCATTGAAAGATACCAAGCACCCACAACATGTACGGCTGGCTCAACATCGGCTGCAATACTACATGTACTTGACAGAAAGTTTAAAGGGCCAAATGCTATAAAGTTTTTTTTGCTTCGTCTTTCTGATTGACAGAGGACAAGAGCATGGCATGTTCCTGTAGTCCGTAAGTGTTGTCCATTACACAAAATCATCGGATGTGCACCTTTGCTGTAAAGCAGGACAAGTACCGAATTTGATCAGACACAGCTAGCAAGTGCATTGCACTTGTCTATTTTTACTAGTAATTATTAATTATATAATTATATATTGTAGTTTTAATTATTTTTTTAATTTGTCTTGTTGTTTTGAGAAATTATAAAAATATTGTTGAAATTTTAAAAATTTATGTAAATTTTATTTTTATGAATAAAAAATTAAGCAAAAGTAACTATTCTTAAATAGACATAATAAATATTTTATATATTAAAAACATAAAAAAAATCTTAAAATAAAACATTAAATTTAAAAAAATTTTAAATTTTATGACTTTTTAAACTTTAAAATACATATTTTTAAATTTTTTTTTCAGAAAATATATATTTCATAAACAAATTAAGTTTATTGAACGATATTTGTATATTATTTTTTTAAGTTAAAAAAGCCTATAAATTATAAAATTAAAACAATTTTTTAAAATTTAAATAATACTTCTATAGTTTTTAAAAATTAAAAAAATAAAAATAAAAAAAATAGCTACACGGCCAATCCTTCTAAAATTTCGTATGTTCATTCGAAAAAAAAAAAAAAAACACGTATATTGCAAAAACAAAACTAAGAAACGTAGGTCTGTTTATTCGTGGACAAAAAAAAAAAAAAAAAGTCCCTCTCTCTCGCTGGCTCCTTCTAGGCTCCGAGTGGCGTTATCGAAACCCTAGAGCAGAGGAGGGTTTCTGCTTCTCTCTCATTCTATCTATTTCCTGTCATCTCTCTCCTCAGGTACTCATTCTCTCTCTTCCCTTTCCGTCTTGCCGTCACTGGGTAAGCGATTTTCTTGTTCCAGTAAGCTTTTCGTTTCCTGTTCTCAATTTATTTATGTGATTGTGAATATTATTCTTCTGCCTACTTAGTGGAGATTTTGCATGTTGAGCTTTAGGTTGATAGCGATTCTACTGGTTGGAACTGTCAATTTGGTTTAGAAGTCAAGTTTCCGTTCCATATGGTTATTAGTAAGGGTTATGATTTAGGAATTTGAATAAGGAATGATCTGTGTACGTAGTTAAGAGTTTTTGTTTTTAATCTTTCACTCTCTTTCGGTTTCTCTTTCTCTCTCTCCAATTCTTTGGTTTGTGATTTAAAAGGCTTGAACCATAGACTGTTTGGTTGTTGGGAAAATGGAGGTAGAAAGGATTGAATAAGTTTAAGCCATTAAATCTGATTGTTTTCAAATTCTTATTGTTTTATTTTTTTCTCTTTTTGTTTTGGTTTCAATTGCTTAACTTTCACTTACTATTATTATTAATTTTTTTTGGTAATGGAATGATTCTTATATTTCGTTTTAGTTGGTTGAACTAATTTGCATTTGCATTTGCATTTGCATTGTGTTGTTTTGTTATGTTAGTTGTATATGCTGATATGGTTGGAGTTGTATTCATGGCAATTTTGTAGGTAATAAGATAGGTGTCTTAAGTCTATTTTCATTGAAAGAAAAAAAGAAGAAAGAATGTTAGGCACAGGGCCAATCTTACCTCTTCCTGCTCCTCCTTCTGATGGAAATCTCTGTCCACTTCCGCCATCGCAAGTGTCTGAACAAAATAAGGATGAGAAGCCAAATGAGGAACAGAATAAAACCAACGCAGCTCCAGCTTCTGTTGCAACCCACACAAGAACGATTGGAATAATACATCCTCCTCCGGACGTCAGAAACATTGTGGATAAAACTTCACAATTTGTTGCAAAAAATGGGCCTGAATTTGAGAAAAGGATTATAGCAAGCAATGCTGGTAATGCAAAGTTTAATTTTTTGATTCCTTCAGATCCATACCATGCATATTACCAGCATCGATTGTCTGAACTTCGTGTCCAGAATCAGTCATCTGGACAGCAGCCTCCTTCAAAGCCTGCTGACTCTATTGAAACTGAGTCTGCCATACCGGCTTCAGCTGCCGATGGCAATGAAACAGTTGAACCAAAGCCTGATCCATCTGCCCAGTTCAAACCTGTGCGTAAAATCCTTGAGCCCCCAGAAGCTGAGCAGTATACAGTCCGGCTTCCTGAAGGAATTACCGGGGAAGAACTGGACATTATTAGGCTCACAGCCCAGTTTGTAGCTAGAAATGGGAAATCTTTTTTGACAGGATTGACTAGTAGGGAGATCAATAACCCCCAGTTCCATTTTTTGAAGCCTACCCATAGTATGTTCATGTTTTTTACTTCACTGGCAGATGCGTATTCAAAAGTTTTGATGCCTCCGAAGGGCTTGAAAGAGAAGCTTAATAATAGTGTTACTGACATGACAACTGTACTTGAACGGTGTGTGCATCGGCTAGAATGGGAGCGCTCACAGGAGCAGGCTAGGCAAAAAGCTGAGGATGAAATTGAACAGGAAAGAATACAAATGGCGATGATAGATTGGCATGACTTTGTTGTGGTTGAGACAATAGACTTCGCGGATGATGAGGATGAGGACTTACCCCCTCCTATGACCCTTGAGGAGGTTATAAGGAGAAGTAAGATTTCAGCTGTGGAAGAAGAAATTGTTGAGCCCAGCAAAGAGGTAGAAATGGAAATGGATGAAGAAGAGATGCAACTTGTTGAGGAGGGCATGAAAGCGACAAGGCTTGATGAGAATGATGAAGAAAGGAAGAACGGGGTAAGAGTGTCTGAGGAACCAGAACCACCAATGAGAATTGTTAAGAACTGGAAGAGGCCTGAGGAAAGGATTCCTGCTGAAAGAGACCCAATGAAATATGTTGTTTCTCCGATCACCGGTGAGCTAATTCCAATTAGTGAAATGTCTGAACACATAAGGATTTCTCTCATTGATCCCAAGTACAAAGAGCAAAAGGAGAGGATGTTTGCCAAGATTCGAGAGACTACTTTGGCTCAGGATGATGAGATATCTAGAAATATTGTTGGACTTGCACGAACTCGTCCTGATATCTTTGGTACCACAGAGGAGGAAGTCTCCAATGCTGTCAAGGTTGAGATTGAAAAGAAAAAAGATGAGCAACCAAAGCAGGTCATTTGGGATGGTCACACTGGAAGCATCGGGCGAACAGCAAATCAAGCCATGTCTCAGACTCTCATTGGAGAAGATCAGAATGATGCTGCCAATAATGATTTGAGGACATTTCCCGGTCCTGCCGCTCCTCCTCCTAGACCAGGTGTCGCATCCATTCGTCTTCTCCCGCCACCACCTGGACTAGCTTTAAATCTTCCTCGTATGCCTCCGAACACAGTTCAGTATCCTGCTTCAACTAGTGGTGGGCTTCCTGTACCTCCACCCATACCCCCAGTGGTCCAAATGATTACACCAGTTCGTCCACCTCCCCCACAAATGCCCATGAATTCTGGACAGCAATCCTTTTTGGTGAACCAACCACGCACAATGCCGCCATCCATTTCTGTGAGTGCTCAAAGTGTCCCTGTGCCACCGCCTCCAGGATCTCAGTTCCTACACTTACCACTTCCCCGCCCTTATGCTCCTCTTCATGTGCCCCCTCCTACACTGCATATGATGCCCCCACCACCTTTGCCCCAAGGAATGCCTCCTCCACCGCCTGAGGAAGCTCCTCCACCTCTTCCAGAGGAACCAGAGCCAAAGAGGCAAAAGCTTGATGATTCATTGCTTGTTCAAGAGGATCAGTTTTTGGCTCAGCATCCGGTATTGTTTTGTTAATTGCATCCTTTCTTATAATTTAAAATCTTTAGCATCTGATGATGTCCATATATGTTTATGGTTTTCATGACTGAGATTTTAACTTTGGCAGGGACCTGTTCGCATTACCATTTCTGTTCCAAATGTTGACGAAGGAAATCTTAAGGGGCAACTTCTGGAGATCACAGTACAGTCTTTATCTGAAACGGTTGGGAGTTTGAAGGAGAAAATTGCTGGGGAGATCCAGCTTCCTGCAAACAAACAAAAATTGAGTGGCAAGCCTGGTTTTCTCAAGGACAATATGTCACTTGCATATTACAATGTAGGAGCAGGAGAAACACTCTCTCTTTCACTAAGAGAACGTGGTGGTAGAAAGAGATAAACACATTTATGAACAGGGCACTAAAGGTTGTTGCTGGAATTTTTTTGGTACTTAAAAAAAAATATGCCTTGCATTAATTCGTAGATCTGTTATTTGACCTTCTTTGATGGTGATCTTATGTCTGTTATTTATTACTAGGATAATATTTCGAAGTTATACTCTTAACTGATGGCGAGAGTGCTCTAATACAGATCCAGCACCTGGGGATATCTCTTACAAGTAACGGGAAGTACGCAAGTTCCTTTTACCTTGCAGAACAGTTTGTCTACTTGTTTTACTAGTTATCACTGCCTTCTACAGTTGTTTGCAGTTACTTTCCTGGCTGATTTATATTCCATGTACTTGTATGACAATCCTTAAATCATTTTTCAAAATGTTGGTGTTAGAACTATAAAATTTTGGGTTATTCACTCTCTGTTGCTAGTTTTCTTGCTTATAGCTTGTTTCTGTTGACTTGTTTTTGAGGCCCTTTGCTAGCATTGAATTTCCATTTTGTAGGAAGCTTTCTCATCCTGGACACTACAGGGTGGACTGGTGGATCGGCTTGAGCATTGGTAGAATCCTGTTTACTTTGCCCTTGCCTCGAGTCCTAAAAACCGCAACAACATTTGGTTCTCCAGTTTTTCTTCAGCCTGCATTTTTTTCTGGCTGCTATTAGAGTTGGTGTCATCTGATTGTGTTTTTTTCTAGCCGCAGAAAAGCTATTTCTTTGGGACCCATGGGATGGTCTGAGACCTGTAGAAACTTGAATGTGTACTCTCTAAATATCTGACACAGGTAGGATGGTTCTCCATGTCTTAATCTCTAAATGTTGTAATTTTTGCTGTCTGAAAAAAATAATAACAAAAAAAAAAAACTTGTAATCCTTGCCGCCCTTGTTTGTAACTTTGATGGCAGTCATATTAAACCTGCCTTTTTCCTGTCGTGGTGCAGTTGAACCATGCTGTGATTGGCGTTTCATCTTGGAGGCAGTGCGGAATCTAGTTCTTTGTATCTTATCTAGGATTTGCAATGCTATGTTATTACAAATAAAAAATAAAAATAAAAAATAAAAAATAAAAAAAATCATTGTAAGTTGATGTAAGAAAATTTAGAAAATGTTGATTGCAGAGTGGGGCTCTCTGTTCGTTTTCTGTCCGTCTACAAGCGGAAGGCATTGATGAAAAACAAGCCACCCACGCTGCATTTGATATTTTATTATTAGAAATGTCCGACCTCTGTTTGCGTCCACCTTGTGGCGTAATCTTTCCTTCAAAGAAGTCATAATAGAAAATTTATTGAAGCTTGAACAAAATCACAGGTCAATACTTGCCCTATCCCTTGAATGTCAAAGACTAGTATCCAAGGTTCTTAGCCAGTGCAAATTCTTTCTCCTTTTTCGTTCTGTTTTAGCTAGGGATGTAGAAAAGCAACAAATAGACTGATGGTGTGCATACAGATTGGTAATAGAAACCATTAAACAGAATATTTAGACACCCGAAGACCGAAAATCTTACATCTAGGTATCTAATTTATCAACTCTCTGTTCTTTCCCATTCACCAAAAACACTTTTTCCTTCCTCTCTTTTCTCCGTTTCCAAAGGAAAAAAATAAATCATCTTTTTCCACAATCAAAGGTTGTGTGGCATATAAAAAATGGGTGATTTACCTTTCTATACTTTATATTTTAGGTTTGTTTAAAAACTTACACGTTTAGTTTTTGATATTATTAAATTTATATGTTTATATTTGATTTAGTATACAAATTTATCTCTCTTTTTAATCAATCTTTAATTTTTGACTTAACAAAATATCTTCAAAATGAAAAACAAGAGAACTTTAAGAACTTAAAAAAACTTTATAGAAAAGTTTTTTACTTCAAAAACACAAAAAATATCATCAAAAGTGGATGATTTATGTGTTTGTGTTTTTTTCTCATTTTTTGAAAGTTTTAATTCTTCACTCTTTTATTAAAGATAATTTGATTATTGTAAATATCAAAATTAACTATTGATGAAGATAAGATATAAATTTGTGTATAAAAATTAATCTAAAAGTATATATTCAATGCGATTGAAAACAGAAGGTATAGTTTTTTAATAACATAAAAAGGATGGTATAAATAGATAAATATTCTCATAAATATCCATTATCATTTTGAATATTGGATTGCCTATAATAGCTTGAGAAAATTACATATTGTGTGGCACTATAAAATAATCTAATTTTTCATGCTGTAATTTGTAAAACTTAAAAAAAAAAAAATGCCATAAAATATAGTTTGTCACAAATTTTAATTTCTTTAAAAGAAAAAAGTCACAATTTTCTCTCTCTCTCCTCTCATTCTCCATCTCAGTCTCTCCCTTCCCTCTCTGACTCTAAATTTGATTTGCCGGACTCATCAGAGTTGCAAGGATTGATCGTCAGAGCTACTACAGCCGCCACTGCTGCAAATTGCCATCGGGCCTCCTTACGCTCAGATCAGGTCGATCCTCATCTGAAGTCACCGTTATTCTCACCTTGATCGTTGGCATAGATCAGGGTTTCCTTTCGCTGATCAAAACTCCTTCCGCTCAAATCAAGTCAAGAGAGATGGAGGGAGGTCAAATCGCTCGCCTAATCTGCCGTCATAATTTCTTGCTCACCTCATCTGCCGATCGAGATTTTCCGTCTCATCTGTCGATCACTACCCTTCTTCCGTCGGATAGAGGAGGGAAGGTCAGATCCGGGCATCCAAAGTTGCCGTCATCCTCACCTTCGCTCAAATCAATTCGAAAGAAAGGGAGGGAGGTCAAATCATTCGCCTCATCTATCGTCACGATTGCTCGCTCGCCTCGTCCGTCGATCAATACTCTTTTCGTATCATCCGTAGATCGCTAGCCTTTGTCTGTTGGAGAGAGGGAGGGAACTTAGATTCGAGCTCTCGTCGTCGCGCCTTCGCGATTTCATTGCTTTGCCAAAGCTGTGCCATTCGTCTTAGAGAGGGAAGGAGGTCATTCATTGCAGAGCTACCATTTCATTGTTTTTGCTGATGTTGTTGTTGTTGTTGTTGTAATCATTTTTTCTCTTCTTTTGTTTTTTGATTTTTTGGCCGCCAGCGACGGGACGATGTCGGAGACGAGCCGGCGGCGGCAAGGAGAGAGATAATAGAGGACAAAAATCTCACTATAACATTTTTTATGTCCCACTTGGACATGTCCCGAAGGGACTTATGACATACCATGAAAAAAATCTCAAAGGGACACCACAATCTGTTCTAGATGGAGATACGGACATGTCTATGCTTTTCAAGTTCTCTCGAGACACAAAAAAATGTCCCATAGAGATATGTCTTAATGGACATGTGATATGTCGTTAAAAGTACACAAAAAATGGTTTGGAGAGACAAGCGGCATGTCCGAGGACATGCAGACTGAGACATGTCTCAGTATGACATGTGATATATCCTCGAAAAACATAAAAAATGTCTCAAAAAAACACAAAAGCATGTCTCAGTAAGACATATGATATGTCTTGATAGGATATGTGGATATTTCTCAGTGGGACATAATCCAAATTTGTTTATTCTTTCTATATCTAGGCTTTTTTTTCTTCAGTCAGTTTGATATCGCCAAGAAGAAAGGGATTTTTTCTTTTCAATATGTTTTCTCAAAGTCTTGTTCTAGTTGGGTGCTTGTGAGTGTCTGTCTACAACATGTGATTCAGAGTGCACCTTTGGCAGAACATCTAGTAATCCTCATATAATATTAAGCGATCGACTGCTACGATCCTGTTGAACCAAATTGAATATCCCAGAGAACGAAATCAATTTTCAAATCAATGATGTTGGTCGTGTTTTAACGACGTTGTCTATCGACAAGTCTATTTATTTGTTTATTTTTATTCATTTATGTTTCACTTTGTTTGTCTATTTCTATTTTTTTATGTTTGTCTGTTATTTAGATACACCCCCAAACTATGCACATTTTCCCATCTTTAACTACAAAGTCAACCTCATTATCTTCACATTATTAGTTAATGAAAGGTATTTTAGGTAAATCATGCCTAAACAAATTAAAAATTGAAAAAAAAAAGAAGGAAAAAAAATGTCATAATCTGTCTACATAAGCTGATTGGCTTAAGAAAGATGAGTGGAATAAATTTATCTAAATTCATCTCAAAAACGTGATTTATTTAAAATACTCTTTATTAACTGGTAATATGAAGGTCACACAGTTGATTCTATTTTATTGTCTATGATTTTATAGCTTAAGATGCTCAAAATTGGACGATGAGTACAATTTGGAATGTAATTTGTAGTGTTTTAAATTTTAGGGTCAAGAAATGACCAAAAAAAAAATAATAATAATAATAATTTGAGGCAAATAGTAAAACAAATTGATCAGAAATTGTATTTTTTTTTTCTTGAAGTTCCGAAATTGAATCCAGGTTTTGTACTAAACTCTGTCCATATGAAAGTGATGTTTAGTTTCACTGTTTAGATGTTTAAAAAAACATTTGCAGTTTGGAAGTTGATTTGTAAGCAAGGATTAAAATATTAGTATTGGTGAAAATATCGGTACTTTAATTTTATAAAGATTTTAGAAAAAATATCAATATCTGTGAAAATTTCAACAAAAAAATTACAGAAACTACAGAAATTTTATAATAAATATATATCTAATACTTTAAAATACAATAAACATTAAAAAGAAACATAAATAAACATGGTTTACATAATAAATTTCATACATATTAGATTTGTCAATACCAAAAAGAAATTCTATGAGGCTCAAACATAGTTTGGATTCCATCTTGATTCAAACAATATTGATACCATGGCATATTATTTGAGCAGGGTTAAATATAGTCATGAATATACTATATGTAGGTTTATTCACTTCTTCACATTGTATTTCCATAGATGAAAAATTATGAATTCTCTCAATTATTTGCTTGAGATAGTGGTAGTCTTAATTGTATAGATAATAAGCGTGAGGAGCCTCATTAGAGGAGCTGCGATAATTGGATCCCAAATTCATAGAGATATTGTCTTCATCCAATGTTAGTACTCTTGACGTTCCTTGTTCTCTCTCCTTGTAAATTCAAAGGACATATATTCATTTATTGAAAGCATAAAATACTGATAGATTATTTAAAGAGAAAAAATCCATTAAATTTTGTATTTTCCAATATTACTAAACTTTTGTTGAAATTTTGACAATATATACTGAAATTTTATATAAAATACACTAAATTTTTACTAAATTTTTTGATATTTTTTTAATATTTTACAAAAATCGATAATATAGTGAAAAACATTTCAGTATCTTGATATTTTCATTAAAATTTTGCCAAAATATTCATCCTTGTTTGTAAGAGACCAAACTCATCTTTTTATTTTAAAAAAATACAAATCATTGAAAAATCATCTAGTGGCAAGTGGCAACTATTTTGCATGCCCTATAATGCCTTTGGAAGCCCTCAACCAACAATGGCCATCCAAGGAGTCTTTGCAAATCAAACTATTCCACATCATCTTAATCCACGTCCTACATTTTGTGGGGGGAAATTTCCTCTGTTTTGAAAGTGGGGATTATTGTTAGACATGTATGTCCTAAGGAGTAAAAATGTAATATGTTTTTGAAGACATTTTTATCAATAAAGAATTTATTCATTATTCATATATCAAATTGTTGTTCTCTTTATGTTTATATTTGTTGGATGTATGATAAGCAAACAAAAGTTTAAGACTGTCGGTCTAAACCTTTAGAATCAGGCATATGATAGACAGATTATGCAGAAGACATGATTCTAAAGGTGGTGGTCTAAATCATAAGATCCGCAATCGATAGAATAAAGTTGGGTGCTTTATTCATGCAAAGATTGTGATATTGTCTATATCCCTAATGGGAAATGGCTTGTCTTGACCATCAGAGGTGGGCTTTGCGAATAGAAACATTGATGCATTATTATAGGTAGGTGATGATACATTAGATCAGAACATAAAGTGTAATTGATTTGGATTAATAATTCTGTCTCAGCAAATCAATTCGTTTTAGCAATCATATGTGTTGTATCTTAATTCTGAGATGAATAGTGGACCCGTTGTCTTGACTTATGTTTTTTGATGTACCAAAGGGTGACATCCATATTTTATGATAGTACGCATACCGGTATGTTGGAAATATGACTCTTAATAGCGTAGACTTGTTATTCATAGATACAGAATCCATAGCTCCCCTTTAGAAGTCGATGATACCCTCTTATATGCATTATCTTATAATTGAAAGAGTGGAGCGCTCAATCATTTGGATACATAGGTGTAACCAAATGGCATACTGTCTTTAGATGGTAAGTTTTTCGATGGTGAGATAATGGAACGTAAGGGAAAAATAATCGGGAAGGTAAAACCGAATTTATCCTTAAGCCGATTATGGATAATCCTATGGGGATATGATACATTATGATATGTCATAGAGACTTAGCTATTCGGGCTTCATAATTCTATATAGTTCGATAGTGCACCTCTAAGCTTTTAATGAAGTAGCGTTAGAGTTGATAATTATGAAATATATATTTAGGATATTGGGTTTCATAATTATCGGGAGCTTGAACTATATAGGTTCATCGGTCCCTTTTGCTTGCTTATAATAAATCCTGTAACGATACGACATGTTTTTTCAATAAATTTGTGACTTATGTTAAATTATCAAATTGGCTGAAATTCGATAGGACCAAATAATTCATGGTTGTTTATCGGTTGAATTAGTTTTGTGAAAAATAAATTCAAGATAAACTTGTTAAATTATCAGGAATATTTATTTTCCTAGAGATTATTTAGATATGGTTGTTTTAATCAGATAATATCTCTGTTGGGTTATTTGAATTAAAACTAAGCTTTATCCAAAGAATCTCGAGTTGGAAAATAAAAGATTCATGGGGATCATTTATTGTAAGTTTGATAGGCCGATCTCGAAGTTTGGCTTGCTGATAGAGTAAGTTCGGCAGACTGATCTGCCAGTTTGGCTTGTCGATCGAGCGATAATCTGATCACACGTTTTTATGTGATTTTATCAGATATTGATCTAGAATCAATTTTTTGAGGCTTTATCTGATAATAACTAACCATGGGGACAACCTTTATAAAGAGGGAGTAAGACTCAAAGGTTATTTAGATCAGTTGAGAAATCAAGAGTGAACAGTCTGGTCTGTGAGTTTCTAAAACTCCTTTGAGAGCTATTGTTCACAAATCACGAACCTTAGTTCTGGGTATTTCTCAATTGATTAGAAGGAGAATCACGAAGAAAGGCTGTACAAGGTGTGCCCATACATACTCCGATCGTGGACAGAGAATAGTAAAGAAGACAAGTTGATTGAGGCTCTTTTGGAACGCTTTTCTCTTCACAGATTGTAGTAGCTCTTCAGCGTAAAAAGGTAGTAAGACTTAGTTAGTTTATGCATATAGCATGTCAAACTTATGTTTTAAAAAATCCTCTAATTAAAAAATTTTAAATTTCCACTGTGTTCTATTTTCTCAACAATTATAAGTGTTAATTCATTACTATGTCTCTCAATTTTAATTATTTTTCATTTTATTCTTTTTATTTTAATAAACTTGAAAGGTATTTTTAAATTTAAAAAACTTATTTTAATTTTATCTCTCGTAGACTCTTTAGACTAAAAAAATATAAAACATAAAACAAATATACACTTAATTAAAGCGAATTTGTTTTTAAAATATATTTTTCTTTGTAAGAAAATTTTTAAAAAATATCTTTAACACTCAAAAAATCATAAAACTTAAGATTTTCTTTTTGAAATTTGATGATTTGTTTTTAGAAATTTTTATGTTTTTAATTCCATAAGATATTTTTCATAATTATTTAAAAGTGATTATGTCATTTTGCTCAATTCTTTTCATTTATAAAATGAAATTGAAACAAATTTTTTAAAATTTAATGATACCTTTGTAGTTTTTAAGATAGAGGGACAAATTGAGAAATTATTAGATCTAGGAGTTATAATTATATAATTAACTCCATATTATAAATAGATATATAGATTATAGATTTGCTCAATATGTGAGAAATTAATTTAAGATGAAGGAAAGAACACATGATGGCAACTACACTAACAATCAATTGCCACTTGGGTTAATTACTCCTCTGATATCTATACCATGCGCCATTTTTTTCTTTTAAGACTTTCCTTCACAAGCAACTTTTTCCTCTCCTTTGTATTTATTTATTTTCATTGTTAAGATCCAGTCCCGCAAAACATTGTTATCTCTTTTCACATTCCAACTGAATTAAACTCTGCTGCAGCTTAAATAAAGCACGCAATATTACCCAGGATGAACTACATACTGAAATTGTTGCATGAATATTTGTCAAAAACATAGATTTATTATCATAATGATGAATACAATGATATAATGTTACATACACACGCCTTTCATTTCTCGTGTCTCTTCTGAAAATTGGGTAAAAATCTTGACGAAGAATAAGGACATCCAAAGAAACGCGACAGATTCTGGCAACCTTTCTCTCCAACCCCGTCATTGCCGCGTGAACTTAGATGACTCAAGCATGTTTTTCCCTCATAAATATAAGGGAGCTGCTGCCACAGAAGTACGTTCAACCCTATCCCCGCGGAAACACTCGCTACGAAAAGATATACAAGAACAAGCCTTCTAGCAGATAGAAGCGCTGCAGATCTTAACAAGGCAAACAATACCACTTTGAGAGCCCTTAAAGCCGTTTGATGCTATACCCATTTATGCGGCCTAATGATCTGTACGATAGCGGAGGCCAGACATGCAGACCTGCATGCGTTGACATGCACGAGACGTAAATTGTACTGAGGACAGCTGAAGTGAGGAAGGCAATAAAGTGTCGGTGGTTTGCTGCACCCACACAATTCCCGATCTGCAAAGGGGCTATGGACAAAGATATTCATCAGTTCGTAAGAAAGAACGAAATTAAAAAAAAAAAAAGCTTTGTTGCAAATTTTGAGAATGTTCTTTACCAATGTTTGGTAAGCTGCACCGGCTTAAGTCGAATCAACTTTCATCTTTTACCACTGTTTCGTTCATTAAGAACAAGCAAAAATTTTCAAAAATAATCCGCTCCAAAATTACTTTCTATCTATAAATTATAGATTTCCCTCGTTCTTATTGCAGAATAGCTACAACTTTTGACTTTTGGTTTCCTTTCTAAAAGCTTGCTTTCTTGAGCTTTGACCATCTGGTGATTACTATTAGCGGTCACAGTTACAAGATTGAACAGAAAGAAAAGGGGGGAAAAAAAAGACCCTGCTAGATTATGACACATTAGCTGATGACAAACTTGCTTTCAATTTTATGACCATTGCAGGATTAACCAAAGTGCAACAACAAAATTAAATCAGCAATAATATCCTAATAGTTTAATCTTGATTCGTACTATCCAGTTAAAAATTAATAATTATCTGACAAATCACCATTTTGCTGCTAATATGTTCAAAAAGAATAGCGTTCGACAAATACAACTTGATTCAATCTCAACATTTTTCAAAATGTGGAGCGAGCACTTACAAATGGACAGTGATGGTCCATGTCTAGTATACACTTCCCGCAAGAACGACAATGATGAGCTCTAGGTGACTTTGGCTTCAAGCATGAAAGGCAGAAGGTATAGTTCTCGAGGTGTGGCCTTTCCCCACAGTTGGGTAGCTTCCCCATAAAACATTTGGTGGCATGCCAGCACAACCGAACGCCGAAGACATGAATGTATAAATATTAGCTACAGACAGGATCAAGGTCATGGTGGAATGGAAAATACCGCATGAATGGCTGATGGAGAAAACAACTGGGTATACTGCCCACACCCCACCACCTGCACTTTCAGTAAAACATACCAAGATTAACAAGAGAAACGAAAAAGAGTGGAGAAAGAAGGGAATGCAGCAACATGTGACTTTACAGGACACCAAGTCCTCGTGATCAAGATTTTGGATAAATTAACTCAGAATCACAAAAGAACCATAAACTACAATATTTTGTTGTCCCTAGTGTTAATATATTTGTTACAAGCACAACATAAGCCTCCTCAACTAGGTATATTCCAAAAATGGACATTTATTTCACATTGCAAATTATGGATGTGAATATGCATGACGAAAGATACGGATAATTATTTCACATTGCGACTTATGAATGCGAATATGTATGACGAAAGATTTGACAAAACCAGTTGTAAAATTAATTCTTATAAAACAATTATCAGCGTAGATACAACCAGCTCAAGAATATTTGAATCTAAGACCAAGAATAGAACGGAAATGAAATAAAAAAGAACTGCATTTTCACCCTATGAATGTATCAATAAGGATTAACAAAGTTTATCGGCCAAAAAGATCTTATCCTTTGAACTATTTTCCTACCAGCACATTTTCTTTCCCAAGAAATTAATGAACTCGTAGTGTCCAAACTAGAAACGCTGCATATTGAACAGAGCTTTCACTAATGAAAAACTCATCTGACCATTTGGTAAGTGTTGAGGTGTTGAGTTCCCCGGCCGGACCCTGGCGGGCACCTCGAACGTTTTGCCGAGAGGGCCCCTGCTCGGGGAGAGACCCAGCTCAGATTTGCCTTCAGTGAAGGAGCGCGTCCCCTGGGAATTGAACCCGTTTCTTCTTGAATAAGAAGGTCTTAGAGTATCCCCAAAACGTTCGAGGTGCCCGCCGGAAAACTCAACACCTCAACATTAAAACGTGCGTTTAATGTTAAGGTGTTGAGTTCTTCGGCCGGAGCCTGGTGGACACCTCGAACATATTTCCGAGAGGGCCTCTGCTCGGGGAGAGACCCAGCTCGGATTTGCTTCTAATGAAGGAACGCGTCCCCCAGGATTGGTACCTAGGGACACCCTAAGACCCTCTTATTTAAAAGGAAACGGGTTTGACTCCTGAGGGACACGCTCCCCCCGCGGGAGGCAAATCCACGTGAGGGCTCTCCAAACAACCTCCTCGGCAATACGTTTGAGGTGCCCGCCAGGCTCCGGCCAGAGAACCCAAAACCTCAACATTAAACGCGCGTTTTGGATGGGAGACTCGTGCTCGACCAAGAGGGTCCCTGCTCGGGGAGGGTCCTCAGCTCGGCGATGGCTCCCTCCGAACGGATTGTTCGAGAGGGCCCTTGCTCGGGAGAGAGGCTCAGCTCATATTTGCCTCCAGTGAAGGAGCGCGTCCCCTAGGAGTTGAACCGGTTTCCTCTTGAATAAGAGAGTCTTAGGGTGCGTCCCAAGTACCAATCCAGCTATTAGTTGGATTGGTACCTAGGGGACACCCTAATACTCTCTTATTCAAGAGGAAACGGGTTCAACTTTTGGGGGACACGCTTCTTCACTGGAGGCAAATAAGAGTTGGGCCTCTCACCCGAGCAGGGGCCCTCTCGAACAATCCGTTCGGAGGGAGCCATCGCTGAGCTGAGGACCCTCCCTGAGCAGGGACCCTCTCGGTTGAGCTCGAGTCTCCCATCCAAAACGCGTGTTCAATGTTGAGGTGTTGGGTTCCCCGGCAATACGTTCGAGGTGCCCGCAAAATTGTTACCTGGGATAGGCCCTAAGACCCTCTTATTCAAGAGAAGTGGGTTCGACTCTTAGGGGATGCCTTCCTCCCACGGGAGGCAAATCCGCATGGCGGCTCCTTGAGTAGCCTCCATGGCAATACGTTCGAGGTATCCACTAGGCTCTGGCCGAGGAACCCAACACCTCAACAGTAAGTATTCAATTACATTCTACATGATTTCATAGATAACTTATAGAAAGCATCACAAACGTTCTTTGTTTCGGTTCTTTTCTATTTGGTGGATTGCTTGTCCAGTTCTACTCTTTGTAGAACTGAACAAGTCATTAATGAAAATTGACGTAAAATGTAAAGGTTTAACAAAAGAAAAAGAAAATTGACGTTTGTGATATTTATTCTTGTAGTTCTACTCTTTGTAGAACTACAAGAATAAAACATGAGCAACATGGAGTATTAGTAATGAAGTTACAAATACGTATAATAACAAATATCATAAACGCAAGTAGAACGCTAACGAAGAAACGATCTCTCAACCGCCTCAACCAGAAGTGCTTGGAATCACGCTTCCGCGCATTCTGCTTTGTCACAGCTCCACGCCAACCACACTTGAAAATAGGTGCGCGAGATGGAATCAGGAGCCGCGACCCACAACCCCAACAAATGACGCCTTGGTCCTCATTGGTTGGCATTACAAAATGCTCCTACATGTAACCCTTAACATGAGCATCGTGGGGAAGAAAAATTTTAGCAACTAAATAAATAACCATAGTTACGTATGTCCAAATAATTCAACCAAATTAATGATATTTCAGCTCAAACACAACCAATTAAGGGGAAAAAAATGTTTTTTTTATTGGAAAGGGCATTTTAACAACTTCACAAATTTTATTATTAAACCTATTGATTTCATTCCATCGCTAACGATGAAGGAAAAAAAAATAAAATAATTAACAATCCGAAAAAATTCTTTTTTTTGAGTATTTCTGCCTATGGAACAACTAGAACAAGATCAATCTTTTGCAAAAAATTAAAAGAACACAAGCACTACCATAATCAATCATTATATATCATGGTCATAGGAAAGAATAAAAAAAAAAAAGAAGCCTAAAGTTATGCCCTTTGCCAAAGAGTGATAAACAGAAAAACAAAAGGAATCAAAATCAGAAACTAGGAGACAACCAGTAGAATATAACACAATAAGACTGAAACGAACCCAATAAGCAGAAATTAAAAAAATCAGCGAATCAAGCACAAGACAACAGCTAATTAAACAAGAAAGAGAAACAGGGAAAAGCAAAATGAACCTCTAGCAAGTCCGCCATCCATGGGTTTGTATTTTTTAGAGGTGGCAATAATCGTGTTCGTGCTATGTTCGTGTCGGCACGTTTACAGCATGACACGTTTAGCCCAAACACGAACACGGCACGATTAATAAACGTGCTAGAAATGCAACCACGAACACGACACGTTTATGGCATGCGTAACACGGCACGATACGATTAACATGATTATTAAACGTGCTGTGACAGGTTGACACAATAACAACACGCATATAACACGTTTATGACCTAATTAACCAAAAATTTAAAAAATAAAAAAATTAATTTTTTTTTAAAAAAAGCCAATAAAGAAAATCAACAAAAACACAATATCTAATTAATACTAACCTACTATAAATATTTCAAATATTTTTATTTTTAAGTTTAAATGTGTTATAAATGTAAGGGTCGTGTCATGCCGTGTCAACACGTTTACTGTTCATTTAATTAAACGTATTAAGGTGTGTTTAGCGTGTTAGCACGAATCCAGCTCATTTATTTTCGTGTTATTCGTGCCAACTCATTTATGGCACAATTAATAAATGTGCGATCCAAACTTGTTTATCTCGTGTCGTTTTCGTATCGTGTCATCGTGCGTGTCCGAAATTGCCAACCCTAGTATTTTTGAAGCGGAGATAGCGGTTGAGCCCAAATATACTACCTTCAATAAAAATTATACAATCACATCTTTTTTATAAAAACTGGATTAATTTTTGTTTTCGTTATGTAAATATCACTTATATATGTTTTTTAAAATTTTATATAATTAGAACCTTAAAATATCTTCTAACTAAATATTATCATCTATTTAAATTTTTATAACAAATTTTCTTATTTTTTGAATAGTAAAATTAGGGAAAAAATATACATATATTTTTTATTTTAACATATTACATTGATGCATTTTTATTATCACTTGAAGTCTTAAAAAAATGAAATAAATATCATTAAATATCATTATCATTACATATTAGTAACTAAATGATATAACAATTATATAACCTATAAGATACACAAAAAGACTTAATAAATACTATGTCATTAATTTAATTACATATCATAAAAAAAGGAAATATCGTTGACTTGAAGTCTTAAAAAATAAATGTCATAGCGTATCATTATCATTATATATCATTAACTTAATGATATATTAATTATATAACTAGTAAAACACATAAAAAGACTTAATAATATTGTGTCATTAATTTAATTACAAAACCCTAATTTCAATTTATTAGTAAAACTATATCATTAATTAATTACGACACTTTAATTCCAATTTGTCGGTAAATACAACTTGTCGATAAAAAAAATTCATCTTTTTAGGGAATTTTAAAATCGTTATTTTAGATATCAATTTGAATTTAAGCAACAAACACTCTAATTTCAGGGATTTTTTTTAAAATATAATGATATCATAGTCTTGTTGAAATCTTAAATACGTATATTATAGTTATTCTAAAAAATAAATTAAAACTAACAATATCATTATTATGGTCTTTAATGTCTTTATACATATACATTGAGACATATAAAGAATATTCATGAACTGCAAATATATTTTAATTCTACATATAAAAAGGGCCACGTGTCTCATTCACCCTTCCTTTTATGCTAGAAGTAGACCAAGACCAAAAATGAAGGCCCACACGAAGATTGATTGAAGTTTTAACACTAATTTTTTTAGGGTGTTTGGAAGAATAGTTCAAACTAATGGTTTGAATTTTCAAACTTAAACTAATAGTTTAAACTACTTTATTAAAACCTATTAATATATGAGAAAAGTTTAACTTTAAATTGAGTGTTTAGAAAACAAGTTGAAACTTGAAATTAGAACTTAAACACATTTAGCATGTGAGATTTTGCTTTTTACTGTAGCATATGAGAGCTTTACACTATAGTAGTTGTAACTTTTTAGTTCGTTCCAACAGAATTATCATTTTTGCACCAAAAGGTTGCAACTTTTATGCCAATTTTATCTTCTAAGGTGTTTAAGAGAACGATTGGATCTGAAAATATTGTTTAAAGACTATAATATATAAAAACTTTACACTATAATAGTTTTTTTTTTGTTTTTTTGCTACAATTGTTAAAAGCTTTGAATTATGTGTTAGTTGAAAGCAACGGTTCAAACCAAAAAGTCAAAAAGAACGTTCATCTCCAACCCATATCTTGAAATGTTACTAAAGAGCATTCTCCTAATCTTTTTTTTTTTTTCAAAATTAATCTCTTGTTATCTATAATATTACAACTCTCTGATGCTCTCAACTCTAATTTCTCCAAGTCTCTTGTATTCTTTGTAAATGTGACAATCTGACTATTTGGACTATTACTTAACATTCTTTTTAGCTTAATTAGCCTTAATTAAGTTATAGAAAAGAGCGAACATTTTTTGACAAAAGAAAAACTTTCAACATATAATAACATTTTTTTATAAATACACTTTGTTCCCAAAAGTACTTATAATACTTATTCTACTTATATTACAAACCATAGTAAACTAGATAGTTTTCTTTAAGGTAATATACTTCAAAACATATTATTTACAGCGAAAACATTCTCGTAGCAGTATCCATACCAGTGACTATGTTGTTGCTCATTTGTCATTATCATCTCAATAGTAATTCTATTCCGGCCTCTTGGATAGATTTCCTATAGCATGAAATAACTAGTGAGCTATTGCTCAATAAGTCCAAACATAGCCCATAGAATAATTTCTATTATTATGAATGATCTATTTATGCTCAATTACAAACTTTAATTATTCATTCCTTAAACCTTACTTAAACATAGGCCCAATTGTTTGCACCGTATACGCAAGATCATTGTTGTAGCGACCCCCACCCCTTCTCCCCCGAGAGGAAAGAGAGGAGAGGAGCGCCACGTATCGTTCTATCATGCATGTGAAGATGGGCCAAAAAAATAATCAAATCTTAACTCAACCTTAATGTGGAAATTATCTTATCATTAGCAGCGAAAATATTAAGATTACAACACTTATACAAAAGCTAGAAAATCCCTTAAATGTCCTCAATAACAATTCTTAGTTTTTAATAACATCAAAGAAATACTTAGAAATAAATATTGCATCTTAGACTCGTCAACGGACCTTGGACTATTCTTGCTCAGTCATCTACATCCTTACTTGAAAGCTCACCTACATCACGAGAACTATATAAGCATAATGCTTAGTAAGTAAACCACGGTAGTTTCAGATAAAAACATACTTTCAGAAACATACATTCCTTTTAGGTTTTTGGGCCTGTAGCATAACGTTAATCTCAAGCAGTCAGAACCCTTAACTTTCATTCATAGATGGCCCCTATCTTGGAACATACTTCCTCAAGGATTTGACCATGAAAACATATATAACATTGGTTGGTTGTTGACAACAAGAGAGTTCACATCATACTCATGAAAAATCATCAAAAACATCTTTAAACATATTCATCATAACAACATACATAACTTTAAAACATGCTTTAAAACATACTATTGTTCAAGTGATACAGTTGAGGGTATACTTACACAAACCATTTATTCATGATCATCTTAGATTCTATACATCACTATTCATTCATTCTTCACATCACATAATATATCCCTTCATATTCCAATGAAAGCCATTGAACACCTTCATGATTTTTTATCCTCTCTTTATGTATTCATATGTCTCCTTAAATATTGTGTCCTTAATCTTTTCTTTCCTTTTCTCTTCTTAATTTCTTCCTTATTCCCTCACGGTTCATCCCCTCATTTCTTAAGTCTCACATAAACATCTCTCTATAATGTCTTTCTTTCTTTCTCTATTCCTTTCATTCTCTCGTCTACTTTCTCTCTCTCACACATTCTTACTCTTAGTAGCAAAATAAAGAAGGAAAAGAAGAAGAAGAAGAAGAAACATGAAGATTGAGAGGTTGAGAGGATTTGTGAGTAAAATGCAAAGAATGGGAGTAATATATATAAAAAAGAAACATAGCCTTCTATATAAGAAACAAATCTTTTATAAAAATAGAATGCAGACTCGTGGGAGGGGAAAAGAAACTAAATACCAAAGTCAATGATTCAATAGAGGAAAATATAATGATAGTATCTTGACTATCCATGAATAGAATTCTAAATAAGTCAACCAATCATCCAATAAAGGAATAAAAGAATTAAAGATAATTTCAGATTCTAATATTAG
>CAMOHE010040726.1:0-26259 GCA_946598075.1 Artocarpus hirsutus | reverse complement strand
TTTTTTTTAATTAGTCAGAAAGTCAAATTGTCACCAAAGTTTAGGTGGCTGGATTTGATCAGACCACCAAACCACGATGAAAATTTTGGTACTTTTGGAGCATTTTCTGTCTTCTGACTCCGGACAAAGCTGCCATTTCGTACGCTTTGGGGCCCGTGGAGCGTCCACAATCGGCAACTTTTTTTTTTTTTTTTTTTTAGGGCAGAGACGGTAGAAGGTTACATTGACTGATTGAGAAATGAGAAACTAAAGTTCTGTTTGGCAGCAGTAGTTTATATTATTTTTTAAGTTATAAATAATATAAAATTTTTATATATTACAATAATAATTAAAAAAAATTTATAATGTAAAATTTTTATATATTACAGTAAAAAAGTTATAACTAACGGTTTAACTACTCTGTCAAACACACTAAAAATCTGAGCAAAATAAATAAATAAATAACGTATGTACAACTTAATAATGCTATTGTGTACACATAAACAGCCAAAAAGGGATAGCCTATAAGGGTTACTATGGAACCGTTTGATATTATTTTTAATATAGGTGAAAATATTTTTGTTTTAAAAAATAAAAATTTTTTAGGAATTGTATTGAGAGTGTTTTTAAAATTTTTGCATCGAAAAACATGCGAAAACATTTTCAAAAATTTTGATAACAAAAACAAACGAGACCTATAATTTCATTACTAGTCTCATAGGGGTGTTTGGCTAAAGGCGATGTGAACCACAAACTCAGCTATGAATAGTGTAAAGTTTTCACATAATACAATAAAAAAAAAGTTGCTACAGTGTAAAGCTCTCACATGCTACAGTACAAACGATTCCCACCACTAACCAAACACTAAATAAGTATTTAAAATAGTAGTTCAAACCATTACTAATAGTTTTAAACATAAATAGTATAAAATTTTTATATATTATTATAAAAAGTTATAATATAAAGTTCTTGTATACTACAGTTCTCAAACTAAAATTAATGATTTAAACTATTCTTCTAAGTTAAAAAACACTATAACATATAAAAACTTTATAATATAACATATCTTTGTTTTACGCTATAACGTATGAGAGTTTTGTACTATGATATGTGAAAGTTTTACATTATAATAGTTAAAACTTTGATATTAAAACTTGATTCTCAAACACTTATAACTCTAATAAATCATGATGTTTCAAGCGGTTTAGGATTTTTTTTTTTTTTTTGTAAAAGTCACCAAGCAAATCAAAAATAAAAATCAAAAATAATTTTTTAAAGGATTTGATTTTTTTTTTATAAAAATTAAATAAAACCAAATCACTAATAAAAGATTTGAACAATATAAGTTTCAAACTTACAAAGTTTTCATTATTTCACAAAAATTATAAAGCTGTTCATCACAAAAATAATATAACATTCATAGTTTGCAATCTAATTTAAAAATAACAAGTGTTTACTTTACCATCCAAAGTTTTTAATATAAACCAACAATCAAATTAAAAGAGTCACAAATACACAAACCAAAACTCACTGCCCAAAATTTGTTCATGTCTAAAGTTCTTTTTTTACCAATAAAAATTAACCTATATATAATATATCTTAGAGATAAAAATTATTTGTGTATTTTTGGGCAATTGAAATAATCGGTTTGTGACGACCTATTTTTTCGAACAGTCACTTAACTTTCTTAAATATTGTTTCTTAAACATTAATATTACTTAATAAGAAAAATACTAAAATAATTTTTCATAAACTTTTAATGTAAACATTATCCAAAATGTTTTTCTTAAACATAACATATAACATTTCATAACAAAGAATACCAGCAAAGTCAAAATGTATGATTTTATTTATGCTTGATTATGAACTTTTGATTATGAGCGTCTTATGAACATTCCTTTCTTATTTTAACATTCTATTTATTTACTGTCTTTTTCTTACTTTAGATTTCTATCCTTATTCCTTAGCTTTTCTTATCTTATTTTAGTATTCGTACCAACATCATTAATTATGAGACCATGAACATTATGCTTCTCTTGTGGAAGACTTGAGACCATCAAAAACACCGAGGTCCTGTACCTCATATCTAGGAGGTCAAACTTTTAGCTTTACTTGTATACCTTACGTCTAGGAAGTTACAACTTTAACTTTACTTTCAGTACCTTATAACAAGGAAGCTGGTACGACACTTTTTTATATCGTCTTTACTTTACCTTCTTTTTAACGTTGGTGAGCATTTTAAATGTAATCACATTATATGCAAACATATTTGTAAATCATAATTGTTCTTTTTAAAATTTATTGCATAACAAATGCAATCAATAAACTTTCAACTTAAACTGTAAAACATTATGTATTGACATAATACAAAATATACTTTAAATATAATTATTGCAAATACATTGCGAACTTTCATCTAATCTTTAAAACTTTATGCGTATTAAATGTAATCTGCTTTAAACATAGTAGTTACAAGTACATTGCAAATCTTCATTTAAAATTTAAAACCTTTTGCATAGCAAACGCAAACATACTTTAAAAACAACTTGCATAACAATTACAAACACATTTGCAAACATCTATATAAGTATTTGAAAACTATTTACTTCATGCTATAGGTAAGATTTGAAACTTACCTGGATAACACTTTAGCGTTCCCTATTTTGTTCCTTTTCCTTTCATTAGTCGGCTTCTGTGTCCAAGAATTTCTTCACGCTTTCAACCCTCTAATTGTGCAATTAAACTTGCTTAGATTCCTCCAAAGTTGTAAAACTTTGCACTAAAACATTAGAGCTTGCTTTAATCATGATTTGGAGGCTTAGAAATCATCAAAATTTGAGAGAGAATGGCTTTAGGGAGGGACGGTTTTGCTAAGGAAGAAATGGAGCATTTTTTTTTCCTTCCTTCCTTTCTTTCTTTCTTTCCATCCTTCCTTTGCACGTTTTGCTCCCTCTTTTTTTTTCCTTCCACCTTGGAGACCAAATGGTCTCTTATATCATGAATAAATTCACCTTTTTTTTTCTTTTTTCTTTTTTCTTTTCTTTTCTCTTTTTTTTTTAATAAGAAGGTGATGAGTTACCTTGGTAATCAATTTGGCTCCTTTGGGTGGCCAAATATGATTGAGCCACATTAGTGGATGTGGTGGCCCAATCAAAGCTTTCCAGGTGTCCTATTAAATTTTTTTCGCAGTTCAAGTTTATACTAACAATATTTTTTCCTATACTACAAGTATTCTTTTTTATACAATTCATGAGGTCCCATAATCTCTAATACTTATCCACATCCATCACATAATGTAATCCAATGTTATGTAACTTTGTACAGTCTAAATTTATACTGACGATATTTTTCTCATACTATCGGTATATTTTCTATATTGTTAGAGCATTCCTTATTCATCCATATTCTCCAAACAATATTATTTCTATACTACTTTAACTTAAACAGTCTAATTTATGTATTGTATAACTTTAAATAGTCTAATTCCTACACTATGTTACTTTTGTAGTGTAATTTTTATACTACATAACTTTATCAGTGTACTTTTTTATACTGCCTTATTCTGATACTGTATAATTTTTTGTATTGTTATACTGTATTTTTTCTTAAACTGTATTTTTGTCTTAACATAATCCTTAAATTACTGCATTTTTAATGTGCTCAAAATGCTCGGTGCTACATGGTTTGTGGAGTTCAAATCACTAATCAAATTGTCTGCCAAAATTATTCAAAAACCCACCCAAACAACCCGATAATCCAAAAGTAATTAATGATTTGAGTCGATTTGATTTTGATGAGATAGTCTTAATTTGCAAGTAATTTGTAAAAGTCAAACTCAAAAATAACCTTAAGCTTTGGTAGGGACCATTTTAAAAACTCTTTTAGAACACATCAAACGAGTAAATGAAGACCCAACACAATGATTAACCGTCCATTTGGGTAAACAATTTTAAACCATGTTTTGTTTTAAAATTTTTAAGAGAAAACGTAACAAAAATAGTTGAAATGATAAAAAAATGATTAGGGTTGTTTTTTACAAGCTGGCTTTATATAGTAAATATGAATTTGGACATAGAAATTGAATGTGGTAGCTGTTGATCTTCTTTCATTACAGGCTTGTTGACGTGGAAAGTATAGCTCTCTTGGTCTCTTCTGGTTAGTCTAAGTGGTTGGTTGTTGGGTGGCAGAGACCAGTAAAAACGAGACCATGAACCCAATGTGAGAAGTGGCCAAAGTTGTTGTCTTTGCAAGCAGCATATGTTGGCCCCTAGCAGGCTAAAACCGGGTGACTCCAAGGAGAGAAGTTTCCAAGAGTGACACCAGTTATAATTCAGGCTTCATGGCGATGAAAACTTGAGGGAATGAGATCTCTAAGTGAGCAGAGGGTGTATGGGAGGAATGCAACAAGTTTGTGGGGGTGAGAACAAGTCTATTAGGCTGGTTATGTGAAGTGCTAAGAAAATATGACATGTTGGGTAAGGTGGTTATCACACCAGAGGCAAGTCTGACCTATAGAATTCTAAAATAACCATGGATATTAATAAAAGGTTGAGTTCCAGTCCCAATGGAGAGTGTTTTCTTGAAAGGTTCATTGCCGTATTATCGTCATTGGGATGAGCACCTAGAAACTTGTTCTAGAGGAGCCTCATTGGAAACCATAGAGTTTTGTCTTCTCCAATAAGGTAAAAACCAGAGTATTCATAAACTAAGAGTGGGTTTGCTGAAGTGTGGCTACTCTTTAGGTTGGAAAGCCAAGTGGGTTGATATGTCATGCCCCAAAGTAATGTTAATGGTGTGTTTTAATTATAAGCAAAAGAAGCAGGCCTTGAGAAACTAGAAATTTGCCAGTTTAGTTGAGGCTTTGTCATTCTAGGTCCTTATTTAGATGGTTTTCGGTTAAAGTTTCAAGCTTTAAGCCAAAATAAGAAGTCATTTGACGTAGGAAAGCTCCCTCCAAGAAGGTTTTTTTAAAGATGTTCAACTCCTATCTAGACTTTGCAACATACCTAACGCGGATGCCACATTGGGTGGCCTGCAAAAAGGGAAAATAAGGCACAAGAAATTGTCATCTCCTTTTTCGATATACGTTTGGATTTTTGGGGGTGGGGCATCCTAGTTTGACCTTCAAGTCAAAAGGAAAGGTCATTTTTGCTTTCTTATGTGACTCTTTTCTCAAGTCAGGTGAGCTAATGTGCTAATTAGGTCAAACAGTCTAGCACGCAGACTTTGTCGAATGGGCCAACTTGGGCCTAATGGACATTCTTATGAAAGTGGGCTAAGGTTTATTTTGGTTGTTTTTTTGCGTTATTTCCTTCACACCTATTTTATTTTAATTCCTTGTAGACTTAAAGCCTCTTTGAGTGGGATAAAAATCTAATAGAATTGATAAAACAAGCCTGTTTATGTTCCTTGACCTTCTAAACTATGACCTACTTAGAGAACCTCGAAGTGTAGTTTGGATCCACATACCGACTACCATACCTTGGACCATATCATGGGATACAGTTTTGGATTTGCATTTTGCGAAAATTCGGGTATCAACAGTAGGATTATGGAAAACACGAATTTAATCATAGAGGTTGAATGTTATAAATTTAAACCTAAGCACAAAAGTTAAAATTATGATAATGATCTATCTACATAGGTTATGTGTAGCTAGATATTTAGAACTAAGGTTAAGGGTGTTCTAATAATAGCCTAAATTGTTAAGAAATGCATTTTATTATTTATATACATTTGTCATTGATTTAATGATTTCCAAAAAGATTGGATTCCAAAAGAAATTCTCATTATTTTACCCCAAAAACTATGGTTTATTCCAAATTTTGATTTAACCAATACAAACCTTTTGTTTTAGCCGCAAAAAGACTAAATAACTGATAGCCATTAAGACAAAAAGTTGAGGTTGGTTAAATAAAAAAAATAGACCAATTCATCACTTTTGTATAAGGTTAAAGGCTATACGAGCCATTAACCCTAAAAATAAAAGCATGTTTGACGGGCATAATTAAATAATAGACCTCTTAGAGATTGTTTTTACTTTTTAGCCTCTAACCTCAACCCTTCTGTCTCTCTTTCCCTCTTAAAAACCACAACCTCCTTTTTCAACAATTTATGTGGCTTCTATCTCAGCTTCGACTCCGCCAAAATCCTTCCGTCATGTGTTGCTCCTCCTAATCAACGAAGCTCAAGACTAATGTACACGCGAGACTCTCGTTAGAAATCGCGACAAGTTCAGGCCAATGATCGTACATATAAGAGAGAGCGAGCGAGATTTGTCGGTTAAGGAGTGAGAGCTCGAGAGGGAAGAGATCCATCTGATGGCAACAACGAGAAAAACGATGATGATCACTCCCCTTGCAACTGCGTGCTTGATGACTGAATTCTAGCGGTGTTTGTCGTTTAGTTGTCAACAACGGAGCTTGGCGCAGCTCCTTGGCACACGACGACAGTTCCGTTGAATGGTCAAAAAGAGGTGAGGGCCAGAGAAGATATAAATAGAGAGGATGAGAGATTAATTTGAGTAGTTTTTAATTGAGGATTTTTTTATCATTATCTTATTTAATAAATGTAAATTTACAATCAAATAGCATATTTATTATACTTTTGTTAAATTTTGACTTGTTAATTTTTATTTCTCTATTAGTTTGGCCTATTTTAATTTGAAGTTTTTAAAATGTTTAAATTTTGACTTGTTAATTTTTTTTAATTGGTTTAGTTATTAACTTCTCAGGTCCATTTTATTTTTTACGCATCATATGCATAAGCTTTATAGGATATTTGATAAGGTTAATTAAAGTCAACTTTTTATTTAAAAAAAAGTGTAAAACTTTTATATAATATACTAAAAAAATAAAAAATTAATTATATTATAAAACATTATAAAACTTTCATGTTATAATATTTTGAAAAAAAAAAAAATCTAAACTAATTTTATCAAACGCCTACCTAGTCTTAATCCAACGGCGTGCAAACGAGCACTACCAGTAGTGCATACATGAAGACACTATTGTAAGGTTTCCCATTATTTTTGACCTTTTCATTTCCTCTATCCTCTCCTAAGTTTTAGCGATCTCTCTCTCATACGCCCTTTCGGCTTTTAGGAAAACACGCGGGAATATGGTGCACAATTTGTCGGGACACTCCCTTCTTCTTCCCCTCCAATTCCCCCAAATTCCCTTCCCTTTCTCTCTCAGACCTCCTTCCATGGCTTTCTTTCCCTCCTCTAACCCTAGCCATTGCTGCTCCTCCGCCTCTAATCCCAAACCCGGCCCCTCCCAGCCCTCTTTGCTCGTCTTCTCAGGTCGCTTCGCCTTCGACCTCATTCCTTTTCGTCGCTCCAACTCCAAAAGTTCTGACTCGCGATGCTTTTGCTGCAGGTGGAACTGCCTTCAATGGCGTCGTCGAGGAGCTCAAGAATTTCACCACTCGCGTCGCTCATGTCCTCCCTGTTTCCGATGACGGAGGAAGCACGGCCGAGATTGTTCGCGTCCTTGGTAATTCTCTCTCTCTGTAATTCTAGTGGTACCAACATATATATATATATATGTTCGTGTATGTTTAGATTGCATAGAGGATATGTTTTTTTACAATGAGTGTGGTTTTCAAAAATTTTGGCTATGTTTTAGGTGGTCCTGCTGTTGGAGATATACGGTCCAGATGTTTGAGACTGTCTGATCAAAGTACCTCTGAGGCGCTTGCTGTGCGGAGACTGCTCGGACATCGTTTGCCTCTTGATCCACTCGAAGCCAAATCGGAGTGGTACTGTCTTTGATTACCATTTGGCATTATAAAGTATTTACCTTGATGTTGCATCAAAATGTAGAATGGAATATGGTTTAGGCTAATAGATGTTATGTACCCCACAAAAGATGTCTAATAACACTTGAGCCACTTGTCGTGCATGTATATTCTGCAGTGTATGTGTTTCCATTAAGTGTGTAATCCCATATGTTTGATCTTTTGGGTTACAGTACTATTCGGCTCCGTTCTACTTGATTGTCTCCTTTGTACTGGAATTATCTGTCTTGAATTGCTTTCTGATACTTCCTTTTGATAAGTGGTTGCTAATGTGCAGTGTTGAGTAACAGTGTGCTGAGTTGGGAAATTTGACAGGTATAATATTGTGGAGGGAGAACATACCCTGTGGAAAGGTGTATCAAAACCTTACAGGGAAACAATTCGAGCATTTCTGGTTTATTTTCAGAACCAGGTATGCAATCTGATCCTACGTTACTACATATACATCATGTTTCATGCTCTAAATACCTTTGGTTCATTTAGTTAATTATTGATATTTTCTTTACATTTGCATTATGGCTTTATTTGGAAGAGCTTTGTGCATTGTCTTATATATTTCCCTTCTCTTTCGTTAAACATATGGAAGAATATTGCACGACTTTTTGATATGTATATGTTGTTTTTTGAATTGAGTATTATCTCCCTTTAACCCAAGTTACTTGTTACAAATTGAAAGAGTGATGGATTTGAAGCATGACAGTTGATTGAAATAATAATTTTTTAGTCTTATACTGGTTTTAGTTTTTGTTTCCGCTTCCTCACTACCCCCTGTACATATATTTGTATTTTTTATATCTTGCAACACATCATTCTTTCTGAAATTCACCAATTGGCCTTTTCTAATACAGATTCTCCGACGCGCTGATGACTTGTTTTGCTTTAGCAATGGCAGGTAACTACTTTTATTATAGGTTTTTGGTGTACTTGTTTTTCCTTTTTACTCTCACTGTGTGTGTCTTGCTTACTCTCTCTCTCTCTCTCTCTCTCACACACACACACACACACACACACACACTTTAAAGAGTTTCATTACTTGGGTTCAAAAATTACCGACTTCAGCTGACTCCATATGATTTTTGCAGCATTGGGAATTTCTTTTTCGCAGGAGCACGCATATTTTTTCAATCTTTAGATGCTGCAATATTTTTGTTCTCACGTGTTTCAGATATACCTTCTGAAAGTTTGGTCCTCCCCGTGATTTCAACCAATGACAGGCTCACATTAGGATGTGAATTAATGGTACAATTATTGGTCTAAATTTCTTTTGGAACTTATCTGAATGTTTATTTTAGCCCTCATATAACAAAGTACACTGTTTCTTTTCTCCTAATACCTTTAGGTTTTATCATTTCCATTGGTGCATCACCATTCATTTGACTGTAGGTTTTTTTGATCAATAATTCATTTCTATTGAGAAAAGCTTTAGCATTCTGATTTCTTTCGGGCTTTATTACTTGGCCTGCCTTAGTCATCCTAGTAATTTGGTCACTATGCCATCAAGTCTAAATTATTTTTCACGTTTTTGTTGTTCCAGGACGGGACCATCATACGAGGTCAGAATGAAATTTCTCATCCAACTAATGGATCTATGGAACCTATCAGCAAGGTAAAGTAGCTGATGGACATGCTCAGTTGTTTACCCATATAATCTAAAACCATTATTTTACTTGTTCGGTAACTTGAATACCAAAATCTCTAGAGAGGTATCAATAAACTATATTGCCCTGATCTATAACTTGCTGACGGTGGCTGTGGTGCTCCGAAAGGGGAAGAGTCTGGCACTTTTGAATTTAAGGAGATGAGTTGTTCAAAAATCAATTTGTTGATTTTTGGTTCAATTACTACTTCAAACATCTGAATGATATTGGCCTGCATTGCATTGTAGCAATAGATTTAGGATAATACAATTCAAATCCAGCTTACCAATATGTATGTATAATTATATACCGATTTTGAAGTTTCTTTTTTATGTGGGAATTAGAATTTGTGATAGAATTTGGGCATTGCAATTCATATTTAACCTTTTAACTGTTTAAATGATGCTGAGTGCGGCAGAGTCACATTGCTCCATTTCTTGTTCACCTAAGTGCGAGCTTCTCGTGAACAGGTAAGGTCATCAGTTCCAGGACTTCCTTCAAGAATAAAGAGGATGTTCTACATGTCAAGTGAGGGGAAAATTTTGTTGCATGAGGTAAATACGCATCTGAGCTTGCTCTTTAATGTATTGAACTGAAATAAAAAGAAATACTTTGAAGGTCGCTATTTTTCACAAAAATATTGAGAAATTAGGGATAGAAACTACCACTAATTTGTTTTTCAACATGATTGTGTATTTTTCTCTGTTGAAGAGTGAAACATGAAAAATTTTTATATTAAGCTATTTTAATGACCAGGTCTTCCCTGCAGCAAACCCAGCTGTCCTCGAGCAGTTGAGGAATGTGGACTGCATTGTTTATGCTATGGGATCCCTCTTTACATCCATCTGTCCATCCCTGGTAATAGATAGTAGACATTTGCAAGAACATTTTTTCTTTGTTTATTTTGCATAATGTATTCGTAATTTCAATTTATGCCATATACTACAGATTTACCGGGGCATTTTATTTTTGTTTGTAGCAGTCATGGGTCGTAAATCTTGGTTCAAGATGATTTTATGAATCTCAATTATTGTAGTCTCGTATTCTTCCCATTACAGGTATTAATCGGCATTGGGGAGATTATATCTTCAAGGTCCTGTCCCAAGGTAGGTACCTTCTTGACAAACTTTCAAACTACATATCATGTGTGCTGCAAGGGAATACTTAGCAACTATATAACACGCATTTGGTTTGTTATTTTCGTGCCCAACGTTTCTACATTTTCCATCTTTAGTACGTTTAATTTTATCCGATTTTAGTTGAAGACTTCATTTATGGCAGTGCATTCCTGTATTAGGTACTTTTGTTGAACGGCACCGATGATCGAGAAACAAATGGCTTCTCAGCTTCTTGTTTTGTAACTGCTATTACAGATGCACTTAACCGAACATATGGAGATCATAATTGTCTAGAAAACCTTGTAAGTAAGAAGATATTATTACAGTTTTGAGTTTTGAATATTGCTATCAGGTGTTATAAGTCACCAGACTCATAAGTAGAAATTACTGTTTGGTTTACACAACAAATTATGGAAACATGTTTATTCCAGCTCATATTTCCTTGCAGCCCAGTCAATACATCAGTACCATTTTAATACCCAGAGATGGTGAAATTCCTGTAGACGTTGAAAACTTGGCTGCTCAAGGAATCTTGGATGTGGTATGCATGTCATTGTGCTGTTTTAAGTGATTAACAAAGTAGATGCGGTTTCTTCTAGTAAATCACAAGCAATTTAAGATTGAAATTTATTGGGTAAAATCTTGAAGTTGCATTTAAAGTTGGTTTTATAATTTTGGTATTTCGTAAATTAATTATACCTGCTATACAAGCTCCTGAATATAGATTTGATTGCAAACTGGGTTCTTTGATTTAAATTAACATCACTGTGATGGCCTGATTAAGTTGCGATTTCACCAATTAGAATGTTGAAATTAGCTAGGCTGGGTTTCTTTTGTTTTCTTTTGTTGTTTTTGATGTTTTAAAAATGCTATGCATTTTGTATTGGTGTCATGGTGTGTCATAGTTTAAATTCATAAGCAAGTATCGGCATTGAATTCTTGTGTTCCTTGATGATACAAATGTTTCTTATTGTAGATATATTTATATATATTGTTGGAAAAATGCTTGCATTTTGCATTGGTAACTTCTTATAGTCATCATAAGCGATACTGTGAAATCTTGCATTCCTAGGTGGTATAAATGTTTCTGTTTCCGATGAACAAGGATACTAAAACTAACATGACTTTGCAGATCTTTGTCAATTCTATTCGTGATCCGAAAGTTGGTGTTATATTTGATCCGAAGTCGTTAATAGAAGCACTCGCTGATGTGGTAGGCAGATACATGAGCACAAATGTTACAGTGACTCAAAAGTCTATGATGTTATAAATCAAACACTAATAATGTCAAGTGACTATTGATCATTTCTGCTCATCAGGTCTGTTATTCCTGAGGTACAAGTTTTGGCCCATCTATCTTTGAAAAGTTTCTGCCCGTAATCACGTTTTTATTCTCTGTTTGAAATATGAAAAACTTCAATCATTCATATAATTACAGGTCAATTGCCCACCTATTTGGTTCGCTTAATTCGAGGATATGTGAGATAAATATTGTGAGGCAAGTGGAATTTTTCATTTATTGAATTGTAGATATAATATTCCGATCAAAATGTTGGGAAAAAGGTGATGGCATTCCGAGGGTGCTTTCCAATGCTGCATAAACATAGACATTTGTTTCGGGTCCAGAGAAGACGTTGAGTTGTTGAACCTAGAGTGAAGAAATAGAGGACCTCACTTATGTTTTCTATGTCTTATGTATGCATGTCTTGCATGCGCACAATATCCTGCAGAACGATGGATGGCATTTTATCTTTGGCTTCCAAAGAGTTGTATCAAATAGCATTTTTTTGGTTTTGTTTTTTAACAAAAAGAAAAGAAGCATTTTCCTTGTTTCCACGGATTTTTGTTTTTGCTGCTTCTAACACTTCTACACTCGAAAGGAAAAAATTTAAAAAATCAGAAGAGTTCCAACGGAGTTAAACCGGTGAAGAAAGAAATCATATTAATGATAAAGAACAAGTCTGGAGGACAGGATAGCACTGGCAAACAAGGAGATCACCCAAGGCATTACCAGTCAATTTATACAACGCATAAGTTTCAATTTATTTATTTTTCTCTAGAAAACAATTTGGCTGTTAGTGTCATTAAGATTGCTTTTTTTTTTTTTGTCCCTTCAAAATAAAAGATTCCCTTTTTATTTTTAGTTTAGTATTTTTCTCCCTAAATAGTTTTTATTCCACGATGACACCAAAGTTTTGTTTTTCTGTAGTACCTGAAATAAACAACTAACTATATTTCTTCATTGAATTGAAATAACAATTATTGGCAAGCACTCCAATCCGCTACTATTTGTGAACCGGCACCTATGTCTCTGCCAAAACGTTAATGGTTTATTTCGTGCTTTAGTTTAGAAAGTTTAGAATGGTGTAGTTATGAATTTTTGAACTATAAATTTTAAACTGTATGGTTTAAATAGTAGTTTTGAACTGACATTTAAAACATAAATGTTTAAAACAAGGATAAAACATCACATAAATTTAAAGTAAGAACTAGTATTTGAAAAATTATGGTTTGTGAAAGAAAAATGAAATAAGAGTGGTTTTTATTGTAAAAAAAGGTTTAAACTGTTTGAATTTGAGAAGCAACAAAGTTTGAATTTTGGAGGTTTTGGTCAGTTCAAAACTATTTTTATAGTTTGAATTGCCTTTTGTTATTCTTCTACCTTCAGTTTGAACCACCTTTATAGTTTGAATTGCCTTAAATAATAAGTTTTTGGACAAATGTGAGATTGCAATTGAAAATCAAACTGAGCATTGTAATTTGACAGGTCTACCTACCTAAGAATAATATTTAATTCAAAGAAGGTGGTAAAAATGTAGCTTTGATTGAATTAAATATGGTTACCCAATTCATAAAACGACAAGATATATAAAGCAAATGAAACACTGAATCAAATCACCAAAATATTTAACTTAGACATAGTAAATTGGTAACCGTGTTGTATTTATAGTGAATGTATTTAGTAACGTAATTAGAATTAAATGCTGAAATGATTTTATTGTAATATGTAAGAGATTTACACTATATACTAATTTTGCTTTCATTGTAGCATATGAGAGCTTTACACTAAAGCAGTTCCAACTATGTAACAGGAATGGGATTATCGAATGCACCTGAAAAGCAGACATTAAAAATGTAATTAAAAAATAATAAATTGGTAATCTTTTGTGTTTCTCTCGCAAACGAGCAAAGTAATTGTATCCCAACTAATATAAAGTGACAACTTTTCCATATAGACCCTTAGAACGTGTTAAGAGCAAACGAGGTCCAACAACTGATTATGTGAAATGAGTAGTTGAAATTATACCTAAAGTATAGAAATTTCAATTAAGATAATTTATTAGAAGTTACAACGTATATCATAGCGTCCGTATAGCAATTACAGTTTGAACTATTTCTTTTTTGGTTTTAATCATTTTGTGACGATGTTTTCTCTCACAAAATTTAAATTAAAAAGTGGTTCAAATCATAAAAAAGATTCAAACCGCTTTCTTAAAAATAGATTAAAACAAGTAAACAAAAAGACAATTAAATTAGAGTCACGATAGTTACCGTGCAATAGACAAAACTGCCCTTCCTTGAGGCTTCAACAATCTTCCTAGACAAAACTACATTCCTTCACATAAAAAGCACAATTCTTCACACCCTTCACTGACTCCCCTCCGATTCATACACGATCTGCTTCCACAAAATTTTCACCTGAAAAAGAAAAAAAGGATTATTTATCTTCTTATACCATGTGTTTTAGGTTTATTCAAATATTATATTTTCAACTTTTGATCTAATTGAATGTATACTTTTAAATTAGAATTTATGCTTTTCCTTATCAATTTTTAATTTTGACTTTAGAAATTTCTCAAGTTACCCTTTAATTGAAAAATGAAAAAACTTTTTACTGAAATTTTGACTTCAAAAACATATAGAATACCTTCAAAATGGATGTTCTTATTTTTTGAAATATTTAATAATTATTCTCTTTTATTAAAGCATAATTTAGTCATTTTAAAGATGAAATCAACTATTGGCTAAAGTAAAGTATAAATTTATATATTAAATATAATATGAAAGTATACATTCGATGAGATTAGAAACCGAAGGTATAGTTTTTGGACAAACCTAAAGTAAAGAGTATAAAAAAGTAGATATCAAAAAAAAAAAAAAAAAGAAAAGAACCCCTAATAAAGTCGATTTGGGTGGAAAGAAGTTTGATGCTGAATTTGATACACAATAGTACATAAATCCCAAATAAAACAAATGCTAATCCCTATGATGTTTTTAAATTGTGTGGTTTCAAACCTAAGAACCGAAAGTGTAGCCCAAGGCCAAGAAGGAATACTCCTAAAGATTCGAATTTGTTCTAGGTTTAAATGAAAACGACATTGCGTTTCCTTGTAACATTTTCTTGTTCCGTTTTCTATATATTTTATACTCCGAAGGCACCGTCACTCTAATTGAAAAATGTCCTTAATAGAATCTTGATTGTCAGTGTTTAATTCAACAATTGGAGAGAATGTCTGAATAAAAAATGGATCCGGATTAAAGACACACCCAAGAATTATGTATGGCTCATTAATAGGTGGTTGGATTTAAAAATGTTGGTACCATGCGGAGTATGTTCCATCTTTTGACCTGTGGAGTAATTAGAAGGTTATGATTCTAAAACACTGAATTGGATGTTTACAAGCAGATTGGAAGGCTTTTCTTGTCCATTTGATATGTGAGTTCGAACACGCATGATTTTAAGCCAATGATTTTGAACGTATTTGATTTAAAGTGAATGATAATGGTTTAAACCATGAAAAATTTAAGGAGAGCATAGTTCTTTAAAGCCAGTCTTTTATAAGTTCAAACATTATATCAAGGATTAAAACATTTTCAAAAAACATTCGGCCAAAACCAGACTCGAGGGTTCAAACCACATCAAAACTTACATACCAAAACGAATACTCAACCAAACCGGTTAAAACCAAACTCACAGACTTTGTAATTTGAGCTTTTTTTAGCTTAATTTGCATGTTAAAGTAAAGAGATAATTAGGCTACATGTCACAATTTTTAAGAGTGGATTGATCTATGCCACATTTAAAAAACTATCTGATTTGAAGTGACATGATGGGATAAAAATTAAAGTACTAAAATACCCTCACTTCATGTTAGTTTTTTTTTGTTTTTTGCCCCCTACTTCTTCACTTTTCCCTTTCTTGTCTCTCCTCCAGCATTCCTCCTTTTTTCGAGCTGTTCACATTGGGAAGGGCAATTGTCGACCAGATTTGTGCAACAACCATGGCAGTACGGGCAATCGCCTATAGGGGGGTCTAGATCGGCAAGGGCATGCAAGTGATCTCCTCTGCTTGACTGTTTCCATCGCAGCTGCAATGGGAGATCTCTCCCCACCGAGGTGGTTTCCTCTATCCCTCATTCTTCCGTCCACCAAGATCGACCATTATTCTTCACCGTGACTCTCTTTGCAGGCCTGCAATTTGTGTCGTCGTTGGAGATAAGAGAGACTGGAGCCGCATCGTGAGGTCCAGATTCGCCAGAAGCAAGTCGTACAGTGCAGAATGGCCACCGCGTTAGGAGATCCATTGGATCTCGTTCTTGGGTGGAGAGATCTCTCCCCGTTGCGGCCGATCTCCACCGTCGCAGTTCCGTTGCTCTGGAGAGATTTTTCCCGCGAGGATATATCAGATTTCTTGATTTTGTATTTGTTGTATTTGGTGTAATTTTTTGAATTAGTTGATTTTCTTCTATGGAATTTAGATCTAGTTATCATTTTTGTTTATTTTTTGTGATTTTTTGTGTTCTAACTGTGGCATAGTCGCCATTGACGGCTTTTTCCAGTTGGTTCACGACGGTTACTGGTTAGTAATCGCCTGGTATATTAGTGGTTACTGGTTAGTCATTGGCCAGATACCCGCTAATATCACGGTGGATACCAATTGGAATCTTGAGGTATATTTATATGTATTCTAAATATAGTGATGATATGACCAAGATATTTTTTGTAAATTTTTTTGTTTGGTGGCATAAATCCGTTTAAGGCTTAAATCTATAGCATGTCTATAAAGTCTCCAAAATTAAAACTACAGGAATAAGTTGTGAGCTATTGCAGTGACTCTTTTAGAATGCTTTTAGGACACATTAAATGAGATGTGGTCGTTCTCTGCTGCATTGGTAAGCGGAGACTGAACCACAAGGATTGAGTTTTACTAATGGTGCATTTGCCGGTATAATTAGTGCCAAAAGTTAAAATTAATTTATTATAACATATAAAAGTTTTACATTATAATCTATTTTGCTTAACATTATAACACTATATTGTAAGAGTTTTAATCGGAGTTTTTAAACACATTATATATTATTACCCAAAAGAAAAGACATGTAACAAACAAGTTATGGCTCCGTGTCCAGCATAATAAAAATATAATAAAAGCATAAGTACAATCCAAGCACATTATGAGCATGAGTTATCAAATGCATTATATATTGTTATCCAATAAAAAGGCATGCAACAAACAAGTTATGGGTAGGAGCTGAGCACACAAAAAAAAAAAAAAAAAAAGCTTTTTATAAGAATGCTATAAAATTTAAGCTTGGATTGATTTTTGCTAACTGCCATGTTATCGCCCTATATTTCATAAACCAATTATACCCTCCGAAGACTAGCCAATGTCTGTAACAATACCCACCAATATCCAAACGAACCTTGTTTGAGGGATGGTTGTCTTCTCAATCTAATAGTCGTTCTGGCACATGGCAGATAAACCAAAATATTTTTCACCTGTGGTATATATCGATCGACGACGCGGATGTTGTGTGGCAGGCAGTGCAAATATCTAAAAAAATGCTAAAAGCGTGAACAAGCCTCAAGCACATTATGGGCATGAACCACAAATAAATGGATAGTGATCCGGCTTAACGTTGTAGAAATTAAATCGGCTAGGTTCAACATGATATGATGAGTAAATAGACCGGTTTAAGCACGGCTCGAGATGCACTTTGATTCAATTTAAAAAAATCAAGCCAGCCCATCTAACACCTTTAATGGTAAATATGAATTTAGTCAAAAAGATTGAATGTGGTAGGATTATAGAAATTAGAAAACACGAATTTAGTCATAGAGATTGAATGTAGTAACTGAAAAATTCAAATTCAAGTTTGGCAAGTGTGGACCTATCCACATAGGTTATGTGTGGCTGGAGCCTAGGTCAATTCAACTAGCCACATAGGTCAAGGGTGATCGTAATCACTTTAAACTGTAAAGAAATGCTTTTTCTTTTTAGGTTTGTCAATGGTTTAATGCTTTCTTAAAAGATTGCAGCCAAAAGAAATTCTTATTTTGCTAGATTATTTACTTATCAATGTTTCTAAAAATGATATTTGACTTAATATTTTAATCAGTATTGAATTCTATTTAAAGTTTTATTTTCACTAAATGATTTATTGACGAAAAATTATTGTATTGAGACTGCCTTTTTTATGACATATGCTTGGTCACAACAAGCAATGGTTATTTGTTACTTCTAAGGTTCTTGAGCTTACTTTTTCCTTTTCCTCTCTTTTATAATTTCTTTCCCTCACATATCTCAGAAGCAATTAGTATATGGGATCCATACAACATTATTGTGTTTTCATGGGTTCTTGAACATTTATGTAGCACTTGGTTCATGGTTTAAATAGAAATTTTAAATGAAGATTTAAATTTTTGTGGGAGTAAATACTATAGAAAATGTTTCGAACTATGGTTCAAGGACTTTTAAAGTCTCTTGGTACATTAGTTACGTATTAAGTGATAGTACGTGTGTTAAAGACAGAGCCAAAAAAAGTAGTCAAAGGATGGAATGTATATCAACATTGTCAATAAAAATTACATGAACGGAGATATAGAACTTTAGGAAGAGAAAAACATAATTTTAAGGGAGACAAAATATAATTTTTGTAAAATTTTACTTACAATATTGTTTGTTTGTTTTTTTTATGTGTTGTGTTGGTTTCTGCCATCAGAAATGGCAGTTTTCGACAAACACGGTATCTAGATGAATACCTTAAATATCCATGATGGATACCAGTATCTTAAAAGATTCCAATTGGTATCAACGAGTGAAACTGCATACTAGCTGTTAACTATGACAAATACCAATCATATACATCAAGGGTGTATTTAGTATTTTAAATCGTAGTGTGATGATGTGGTATAGCATTCCTCACAATTATTTTTTTAGTGGTATTAATCAATCCAAATTTTCCAACAAATGTGTTGGGCCAGGCTTGGCCAACTAGAATGCAAGGCTTGCTTGGACCTAGCGTAATTGACACTTCTATGTCTTTGCAAGATGGAAAGGGTTGCTGCCTTTCAGCCAAAAGGTGAAGATCATGGAATTTACACTAGAGGAACGTGCCAAGCCGGTCCTGGCTTACTAGGGCAAGCTGGGCTCGGCTATGTACTATGGCGGGTTGAACGGCCCGGCACAATTGACTAAGGTTGTTGCCCTTGAACCACAAGGTGAAGATCAAGGAAACTACACTAGAGGAACCTGTAGGACCAAACTTGGCCTGCTATAGCGTAAGGTCGAGCTGGGCTTGGCCATGCACTATGATGGTCCGAAAACGGATGAGCACAATTGACACCTTTTTTTCTTGGTAATAGTTGTTGTCCTTCACCACAAGGTTTGTACAAATTGATAAAGGAGCATTACAATACCTTATTAGTCTGTTTCCGTGAGTGTTTTGACAGATTTGGATGGAAAACTATTAAATAAACACTGCGATTCTGATAAATAGATATGATTTTGGAATGATTTGCTGATGAAAAGTTACTGTATTGAGACTTTCTTTTTCATGACATATGCTTGCTTATTTGTTACTTGTAAGGTTTTTGAGCACACATTTTTTTTTTTTAAATTTCTTTCCTCGCATTTCTTAGAAGCAATTAGAGTATGGGATCATACTAGCTGACACCGATAATACCAGGCTTCCCTCACCCTAATTAATAGCCAAAAACCTCTAAAAATAGAGTTACTAACTCCCTAAGTCTCTATAGAATATCTTACTCATTCTTTGACAACAATACTAAGCCAGCCATTTGATAAAAATGAATCGTAATAACACAGACGTTAGCTAAGGTTAAGCCTTGAATCATGGAGTGATAGCAAATGTTGTCTTTCTCGTTGTAAAACGGCAATAGTTTAGAGAACAATCCTTTTGAAGCTTATTAGGTTATTTTCACCGATAGTCCTTAAAGATATTTATTTGTCTTATTTTGAATCACGTCATTCATTTTTAAAGAGCTAACTACCCCAATGTTTATGAAATGTACATTTTTGACCTCTTCGTTATATGATGAGGATGATGAGGATGCCATATGAATGTTGAGGTTTTTTCTTTTGAATTTTATTTTCAAAATGCTGATTATGTTCTTTACTTTTGATTAATATTTTATCCTTCTTTAAACCCTCACTTATCATTATCTATGCTCTATTTCAAAATAGACAATCTATTAATGAGCGAATCAACATTGTATATAACAAAAATGTTGAGATATGTGGAAGACTAGAGCAAAACAAGTAAATATCATTGGGTTCATAATTAAAAATAACTAATTTTGCACAAAAGGAAGAAAAGGCTTAGTATCTTACCACATAATATTTTCCAACATTATCCACCCGTCCACACAATATTGTTTTGAAGTACCAAAAAATGTACTTCATATGACAGATAGCAGTGTTTGCGCATAGGAAGCAATTTTCATTGGTTTGGTATTTTTACCTCGGAAACATTTTCTATTTTAACAAATTGTACTCTAAATATTTAATTTTGATAATTTTTTCCATGACCTTGCCAAACTATTACAATGCTGCCTAAATTAATAGCGCTGATTAAATTGATGGCAAAAAGAAAGAGGTAATTATCAGTTCATCGCAATTAAAACATTAATCGACAATTTTTTATGGAACAAAGATTAAAAGGGTCAAGAGACAAAATCCCACAAAAAGTCAGGTAATTCTCTCAAGGCGCAGGTAGCATTTCAGTCACCAATTTGTCCAAGATTCTATTTACTTGGGCCACATTTGCTATAATTTGACAATTTCAAGGGCTTAATAATGTTATCTTTGAAGATTTACTTTACAAACGTTACATATTTTTTTTTGTAAAACAACTTAACATAAAATATAAATGATAGTGTGGCATAATTTTTTTTAAATGTGATATGAATAAAACAACTTTTAAAAGTGTGACATAACATGTAACTTTCTCAATCAAAAGACTATAAAATTTGGGATTAAAATGCTAAAAACCCTGACCAAGTAATAAGCTTGCTTTTCCTAATGGGATGTTATTGGACTAGCTTCTCTCTCTGTATCTCTTTCTATATTACATTACTGAAAAATCTTCGCTTTACATTCTATCTATCTCTCTCTCTCTCTCTCTCTCTCCCTCTCTCGCTCTTCATTGGGGTGAGACTGTAATATTTGGAGTAGAGTTTCCTGAGCTAGGAGTTTAAACACAGATAGTAAGAATAGTCATGCCTTCTCTGGTATATTAAAAAAACAAAAACGGTGAAAGTGATGTAGTTACAATCCTATGCATTTTGCATTTATGTCAGGAAGCTGCGTGCTTATGATCAATAAAAGTCTCGATTCTTATAACTAATACTCTTTCATGGTGCAGTTTTTGTTAACGTTACGCACCAAGCAACATTAATTCATATGCTAGATTTTAACATCAAACGGCACCTTGCAAAAGATGTAGGTATTTCTATGATAATTTGTGACCATTCCCTTTCTGATTATTCAGGCGGGCCACAGTGACTTGTCTTCATGGCTTGCTACAATCTGATACCGAGCGGCATTTTGTTGCGAGGGGCAGGGAGTAAAGCTTCGGATGCATTGGGGTTGCTGGGGGTGTCTCTCATGTTGATGCCATTTTTTTGTCTACCTTGGTTCTCATTTGCCGGAGGGCTATCTCTGGCTGCCGATGCTGTGTTTGGTTGTGTGTATGGCGCCGCTCGGAGTGGCCTTATGCGGTTGCAAAGCTAATAATGCTTCTGAAAATGGAAGAGAAGATAATGTTGTTCCTACTGTTTTATGCCTTGTGTGATTTGGTGACGGTTGTTTTTGTAAAATGGATTAGGGGACCTTGTGCCATTTCTTTCTTTGTTTTCTTTTTACCTTTTAGTTTTACGTAAATAGTCTGTTGGTGAAAATAAGTGTCCTATTTACCTTCTTCCAATTTAGGTTCTCGGAGGCTGGTGTTGATGCAACATGCAAGGACACACAAGTTTTAGTTTGTAAAATACTAAAATATTAGCCGGTAAAAAGGCTAGTGTGTAAAGCTACAGGAATCTCTGTTGAAAAATATTTTATGTATATTTGTAATTTTTTATACAACAATAATCTGTAAATTTTAGTATTGTTAAATTTATACTATTTATTTATCAGGTATTTGAAAAAGTGGTTGGAATTGAAAATATTAATTTAAAAACTATAACATATGAGGGGTTTATACTATAACAATTTTTTATTTTTTACATCTTTAAATACTTTAGCATGTCATGGAACTTGTTTGGCTCTGTTTCTTCAGTCAAAAAGGCCAAGTTTTTTTTTTTAGCTATAAAAAAAAATTAGCGTAGGGTAATGATTACAACCCCAGAGGAATATACTTCTATAGATTGAATTTTAACCACACTATTTTTTAGAAAATTTGAGCTTATAAAAGGGAAATAATTATTCCCTAAAAGAGCGGCAAATATATAAGTTGAGTGTACAGCATAACTAATTAACACCTAGAATTTTAGGCCTCTCTTAAAATTTTCTTTTTGCTCATTGTTTTGACTTTTAAGGTGTTTAAAAGAATAATTCAAATCAATAATTTGAACTGTGAATAATGTAAATCTCTCATATACTACAATATAAAAAAAGCTATAATATAAAACTCTTATATGCTATAATTTTCAGACCTAAACAGATGATTTAAACTACTCGCCTAAATAAGCTATACGAACAAAGGTCCGAATAGTGTAGGCCTTGGGCTCCTACTGTATTGGGCCTAAGTTTGTGGACTTTAATTGAAGCACAACTTTTTCATGGAGTATTCATAATCTGTGGGAGGTGCCCAATCATCCCGGCCCACGTAAAGCAAGCTGTCCCTTAATTTGGGGGCAGTAAAACAGCACCACTTGATCTCAACGACACTAAACTTAAATTTTTTTCTTTTTTTTAACATAATATAATAAAGCAAACCTAGTTTGAGGTTAACCCTAAAACCATGGAGTGAAAACTAAAAATATTATGTGCTTGCAAGCATAGAGTAGTGGTAATACTACCTAACTTTGTCACAAATTATAGGGTTCAAATCCTCAACCTCAAATTGCAAAAATAATAATAATAATAATAATAATAAATAAAATGGGGTATTGTTTATCCAACAGGGTATTGTTTATCCAACAATAATAGTAATAACAATAACAAAGGTATATTTTGCTTGGCAATAAGACAATAAACAGTCAACTTGAAGCCCATCAAATTCAGAGTTTTATACAAAGGAGGAAAAAGCATACCACGTTTGGTGTTCAACCATATCCATCACCGATTTGATAATGTCATGTGCTTTTTATAGATCACTGTTTGACGTGTATGTCCTAAGGAATAAAAATATAATATGTTTTTGAAGACATTTTTATTAATAAAGAATTCATTTATTATTTATATACCAAATCTTGTCCTCTTTACATTCATATTTGTTAAATGTATGTTAAGAAAACAATAGTCTGAGACTGTCGGTTTAAACATTTAAGAATTGAGCATATGATAGACAGATTGTGTGGAAGACATGATTCTTAAGGTGACAGTCTAAATCATAAGGTCCGCAATCAAGGTAATAAAGTTGGGTGCTTTATTCATGTAAAAATTGTTATGTTGTCTATATCCATATTGGGAGATGGTTTGTCTTGACCATCGAAGGTGGACTCTGTGAATAGAAACATTGGCACATTGTCATAGGTGACGCTGTGTTGGATCGAGACATAAACTGAATTGATTTGGATTAATAATTCTATCTCGACAAATCGATTCACTCTAGACAATCATTTGTATTGTATCTTAATCATGAGATGAATAGTGGGCCCGTTGTCTTGATTTGTGTCTTTTGATATACCAAAGGATGAGACCCATATTTATAGATATGAAATCCATAGCTCCTCTTTAAGAGTAGTGATATCCTCTTCTATGCGTTATCCTGTAATTGAAAAACTAGAGCACTCAACACTTAACCATTTGGATACATAGGTGTAACCAAATGGTATACTGTATTTGGATGGTAAGTTTTTCGATGGTGAGATAATGGAATCTAAGATAAAAATAATCGGGAAGGTAAGACAGAACTTGTCCTTAAGCTGATTATGGATAATCTTATGAGGATACAATACACTATGAAATGTCATGGAGACTTAGCTATACGGGCTTCGTAATTCTATATAGTTTGAGAGTGCAGTTTCAAGCTTTAGTGGAGTAGCGTTGGAGTTGATAATTATAAAATGTATATCTAAAATATTGGGTTTCATAATTATCAGGAGCTTGAGCTATATAGGTCCATTTGGTCTCCTTTGCTAGCTCACAAAAATCCGACAACAATACGACGTGCTTTTCCAATAATTGGTGGCTTATGTCAGATTATATTGGTTGAAATTCGAAAGAATCAAATAATTCATGTTTGCTTATTGGTTGAATTAATTTTGTAACAAAATTAATTCAAGATAAACTTGTTGAATTATTGGGATCAGATAATTCATATCTGTTTATCGATTGGATTAATTTTGAATTAATTCAAGATAAACTTGTTAAATTATTATGAATTCATTTATTTTCCTAGAGATTATTTAGATAAAGTTATTTTAATTAGATAACTTCTCTATTGGATTATTTGAATTAAAACTGAAACTTTATCCTATAGAATCTTGGGTGGAAAATAAAAAATTTGTTGAGATTTTTATCGATAATTCGGCATGCCGATCCTCAGGTTCAGCCTACTGATAGGGCATGTTCGGCATGCAGATTAAACAGATCGGCATGCCAATAGCGCGATAAAAATATCACGTGTTTTCACACCAATTTTATTAGATAGATCCGATTTGATTCTGATTCGAATTTTGAGGCATTATCTGATAAGGACCGACTCCTGGACCGAACCTCTATAAAAAAGGAGTGAGTCTCATTATTATTTAGATCAGTTGAGAAATTAAGAGTGAAACTCTATTGGTGAGATTTTGAAACTTCTTGAGAGCTCTTGTTCACAAATTACGAACACTAGTTTTGGGTTCTCTCAATTGGTTGGAAGGAGAGTCACCTAGTGGAAGAGCTGTACGTGTGAGCCTACACTCACTTCGATAGTGGAAAGAGAATAGCAAAGAAGACCAGTTGGTTGAGACTCTTCTAGAACGTTATTTCTCTTCACGGATTACGGGAGTTCTTCGGCATTCAGAGGTTAGTAAAGTTGGTTAATTTATGCATATAGTGTATCAAACTTATGTTTTAGAAGATATTTTCATATAAAATTTTTAAAATTTTATTACGTATTATTTTTTCAACCATCACACCTTTAGGTTTGGACCACACATTAGTTTAACAACAACTACTACATATAAAATAGCACCATTGCCCATGGGAATTACTTTTCCTGTTATTTATTATATGGGAATATTTATTTATTTTATTATTCTAGAGGGCTTCTTATTGGGCTAGTATAGCGAATGAGCTTTTAGTTTCCTTTTGTGGTCCTCTTTTTCATTAATTGACACGTTCCTGTGTAGCAGTACTTGGCCACTAAAGAAAAAGGAACGACAATGATTGTAACGCCCGCCTAATTTGATGTAACGGATAATGTTATGATAATAACGACGTTAAATGTTATATTAATGACGATGATAAGTGTTATACTCATGATATGTTATGATATATGATATAATGATACTAACCACTTTATTTTAAGTGTTATGACAGGTGACGCTCGTGTGGAATTGATGTGCTCAAATGTTCATGTCATTAATGTTATATGTTTAATTATATTTTTATTGATAATTAAATGTTATGAATGATTTTTATTTAAGGACAGATCGGCAGGCCGGACCATTCAGTTCGACAGGCCGAAATGATTTCCTCAGAACGACAAGCCGATGGTGTGCCATCGGCAGGCCGAACTTCTGAAATCGACAGGCCGATGACAGCTGACAAGTAGTCAGTAGAAATTTTACAAAATTGTGATGAGGTAGAATTTATGATAAGGATGATTTATTCTGAATAATTAACATAATTATGGAATGATTTCTTTAATTTTGGTAAAGGGCATTTGACTTTTGAATTATTTGAGTTAATGGATAAAATTTTCCTCATTTACAAAAGCTTAATATGGCAACTTGAACCGTTTTCGAAAGTTCTGACTTTTTTACCTCAATCCTCTCTTTCCTACACGAATTTTTGGCCCCTAATTAATCAGAAAATTCTGATTTATTTCAAAGAATGGGAGTTTCATTTTTTTTAACGTAACCAAAATTTTATTTAACGCTCTTTTTTTTTCTCTCTCCTTCTCATGTACACTCTTTCTCTCAATTCTATCCTATCACACGATTTATGCTCTACAATTAATTAGAAAAATTCTGATTTGTTTTAAGGGGATAAGTTTTCCTTGATTTTAAATTTCATTTTTTTAATTTCTCTCTCTATCTCTCGATTTCTC
>CAMOHE010040724.1:0-38011 GCA_946598075.1 Artocarpus hirsutus | reverse complement strand
TTAATCTCAACTCTTAATACTAAACTACTGGGTTTTGAACATATTAAAGAGTTATATTCTGATGACCGTGACTTTAGCACTGAGTATCAAGCTTGTGAGAAATTTGCTAGTGGTAAGTACTTTAGGCATGAGGGATACTTGTTTCGGGAGAATAAATTGTGTGTGCCTAATTGTTCATTAAGAGATTTGCTGGTGAGAGAATCCCATGGAGGAGGATTGATGGGACATTTTGGAGTGATGAAAACTTTAGCGGTGTTGCAAGAGCACTTCTATTGGCCACATATGAAACGAGATGTTGAGAGGCTTTGTGGTAGATGTGTAACTTGTAGGCAGGCTAAATCAAGAGTGCAGCCCCATGGTTTGTACACCCCTTTACCAATACGTAGTGAACCCTGGACTGATATTTCGATGGATTTTGTGTTAGGTTTGCCTAGGTCTAAGCGGGAAAAAGACTCGATATTTGTGGTTGTGGATAGGTTTTCCAAGATGGCACATTTTATTCCATGCCACAAGACAGATGATGCTTTTAATGTTGTTGATTTATTCTTTAGGAAAATTGTGAGACTTCATGGTATGCCTAGGGAATATTTGTTGGGGTTGCTCACTGTTTTGTGTTGCTGGTAGATTTTGAGTTATGAATTGAATGACTTATTTTATTTAACAAATGGAATTTTTATTTCTAGAGAAAAATCTGAGCATTATATCTAAATGTTAGCTTTATTCCTGCAAATTTTCGTGCTGTAATTGCATGTGAATTAAAAGATGTAGGGTTATGAATCTTTAAAGGTCAGGCAGTTTTTATTATTGGCAGATTTACTTGAATGTTTTAAAAATTGAAAAAAAGATATTGGATTAATATTTTCAAGAGAGGAAAATTTGAGTGATGTTTATGTATGGTAGCTATGTCATGGAATAATTCTTACACTTTATTCATGCTTATAAGTTGAGATTAATTTCTCCAAGTCATTAAAGGTCAAGTTTTCTATCTTTATGTTTCTTGACTTTAAGCATATGTTTGTGACTCAAAGATGCTTTGTTTTGTTAAGAATGATATATGATAATGTAAAATCGTATTAAATGATATTATGAAGAGGAATATTAATTTATGTATTATATAAATGTTTGACATGAACACTCCAAATGACAAGCACGCACATCGAGAATCGCAGCAAGGTCACCCAAGGTAAGGTTTAGTAAGCAAGCTAAACAAGTAAGTGCATTCTCACGTACAACATGATAAAATTTATAAAAATGCTAAGCAATGTTTTATAAGTAAAGGTTTGTGATCTAGTGTTCTTATTTCAAGACCTTTGTACAATGAATTTTCCTAAGGATGTTTTTCTGTTCTTTTGTTTTTGTGGTTTATGACAGTTTTTCAAAGAAAGCTTATGTATATATATGTGTATCACTTAATTAAGCATTGCACACCCTATTTTTATGTTTATGATGTCCTAAAGGTTGGATTGTCATGTTTGGTTTGGGACTAGCTACCCCACTCCTCTCATGATGGGTGCGCCTATAATGTTTATGTTTAAGATGCAACATTTGGGCCCCTAAAGATAAAATGAATCATGTTTTAATATTAAAGTGTAAATGCAAAGATATGTTCTATATAAACTTGTGCCTCGTACACTACTATGATTATGATTACGATATTATGTAATGATTTTTTTATGAAACGTTTTATGTTGTGAGATAAGAAAGTGTACTTACTAAGTTTATGCTTACTTAGTTTTATATCATGTTGCAGACAAAGGTAAAAGGCATATGGAATAGGTGGAGGATGGAGACGGGCGTGTGCGCTAGGAGTGTTTGATTTAAAACAGAATCACGCCGTGAAAAAAAATTAATTACTTGAATAATGATTATATTATAAATTTTATTTTTATTTTCCATGCTGATGTTGATTCAAGACTTAATTTATTTTCCTATAGACTTTGGAGATTGTTTAATATTTTGTGGTTTCTTGAGGACTATGCCATATTTCTTTACATTGATATGGTTAAAATATTTAGATATATATGTATTTTTCTCGAAAGACTTAAACATTGTTTGAAGTTTTGTGTGTCTATAATTTAGTAAATGCTTATATTGTAAACTAACCATTTCTATATGTGATCGATTAGCCAAACACTATAGGTGTTTCGTTGGACTAATTGAGGCGAGAGAAGCAAATTTGGTAAGTTGTTTCAAAAAAATTTTGCATGTTTTTCCTGGGATATCTGCTTAAGTATAAGTGTTTTATTTGAATTGCTTTTCTCTAAATTATGATAATAATGGTAAAAGTAACAATTATTGTGACGTTTGTAAGGGGGCGTTACAGTTATGATATCAGAACAGGTTTCTGTTTCCAATACACATCACTACACGTCAGTCCAAGTCCTCCAAATAAGTCTATTTTAAGTTAATTGAATGAATGTAAGTTTGATGACAAGTATAAGATTTAGTTGTTTGATGATAAATGCCTTTGTTTATAATTTAATAGTGAAATCCTATCTCATAAATTGGAAGATGATCCCTAAGCTCCTAATTCTTTTAGGAAATCAAAGATGAATGACTGTGGAAGAATGCAAACTCATCCTTAAACCAATAAAAGACTGATGATGATGATTGCTGGAGTGCAAAAGCAACTCAAAGAGCAAAGAAGAGAGATTGAGGAACTACGAGCTAATAGTGAAGGAGGTGAAAGACTAGGAAATGACATGCCACCTCCTCTTTCTCCTCCTCAACCACAAGTAGAAGAAGTCCTAGCTCTTATTCTAGAACGAAGACCCACCTACCAAGAATAGTTGCTAGTTAGATGGAAGAGGGTTAAGCCAGCAGACTTTGAAGGTTCTAAGGATCCCCTAGTCCATCAAGGATGGCTAAAGACAATGGAGGCCACTTTGAAGCTGATGGGTTTCATAGAAAATGAGAAGGTCCTTTGTGCCTCATACTGCCTCACCATGGAAGCCAGAATCTAGTGGGACGGAATCAAACAAAGCAGGAATGTAGACAAGATGACATTGGTTGATTTCATTCATGATTTCAACATGAAGTTCTTCCACATGAACATTACTCGAAAGCATTATGATGAGTTTGAGAACTTGCACCACTGAGATATGTCAATTATCAAGGTGGTAGCTAAATTTGATCAGTTGGCATGCCTTTGCCTAGGGATGGTTGCCAATGATAGTGAAAGGGTTGGAAGATTGATTAGAGTCCTCAGGCTAGAGATTGCTGCAATTGTTGATGGGGCGAGTCCATCTATAAACTAGGAGTAGGTTGTCTTGAGGGCTCAATGAGTAGAATTCCATCTGTCAAAGTTAATGAGAAACTAGCCTCAACCAGGTCAATTGGTGAATAATGCAAACACTTAGAACCGACCTTAGGGTAGAAACAACAACAACAACCAAATCTATAGGAACAACAAAAAGAAGAGCAACTTCTGGAACCAGTAGGGCCAAGGTAATGAGAAGTAGAATGGTGGCTAGTATAACAACAACAAAAAACAGATGCAACCATGTGCCAAATGTGGAAAGAAGCATCCAGGTGAATGCCGTTGTGGAACAAACCAATGTTTTATTTGTAGACGCAAGGGTCACTTTCCTAGGAACTGCCCGACCCAGTTCAATGCTCAAGGTCAGCAAAAAGCCCCTTATGCTCAACTTCACCATATGCAACCTACCTTGAAAGGACCACTCACAAGCCAGGGAGGACTTAAAGCTCCACCTACCAATGCTCGTATTTATGCAATGACGAAGGAACAACAAGTGGCAAAGCAAATGAAACCTCTATTGTTGTCATAGGCCAGATCTCAAGCCTTTCTTTTAATGCATATGCTCTTTTTGATATGGGTGCTATGCATTCATTTGTATCCTCTTCTTTCGCTAAGAAGTTAGACGAACATCAAGAGCCCATGAGACAGAGGTGCACTATGATACTACTCTCTAGGGAAGTGATGATGTCTATGCATTATTTGTGTATAGTTCTTTTGTGGATTTTCAAAAGAGAACTTTTGTCAATCTTATTATAATCGATATATATGACTATGATATGATTCTCGAGATGGATTTCCTAAGTAAGTATAGTGCTTCTATCGAGTGCCAAAGACAAAAAGTGATTTTTCATACGGAAGGTGAAGAGAGATTCGTGTACGTGGGTGAGTCAAGAAAGAAGCCAAACATATTTCTGTAAACTTTGAAGGCAAGAAAGTTGTTAGCAAGTGGCTGTATGGGTTATTTGGCAAACATTGTGGATAAGAGCAAAGACGAAAAGACAAAGATAGAGATGTTTTAGTGGTTTGAGAATTTTCAGAGGTATTTTCAGAAGACCTGCCAAGCTTACCTCCAGATAGAGAAATTAAATTTGAGATCGAGCTTGCTTTAGGCACTGAGCTAATTTCCAAGGCACCATATAGATAAAATGATTTAATATAGGTGCACCTATGATGTTTATGTTTATGGTGCAATGCTTGGGCCCCTAAAGATAAAATGAATGATGTTTTAATATGAAAGTGTAAATGCAAAGATATGTTCTGTATAAACTTGTACCTCGTGCACTACTATGATTACGATTACAATATTATGTCTCTTAATGAGTTAATTTCTTATTGTGCGCAAGAGGAAGAAAGACTGAGCAAGAGAAGATTGAAAGTGCTCACTTGGCTAGCACCTCTAAGGACAAAAAGAAGAAAAGAAAGAAGCATGAAGCTACTAAAGGTCCAGTACAAAAGAAACAAGATAAGGATAAGGATGAAAATCATAGTTTTTTCTTTTGCGGTAAACTTGGACACATGAAGAAGGTCTGCACCAAGTATCATGCTTGGCATGTAAAGAAAGGTATGCTTCTCAATTTGGTTTGTTCTAAGGTTAATTTAACTTCAATGCCAAGACACACTTGGTGGATTGATTCAGGTGCCATTACTCATATAAGTGTGTCTATGTAGGGTTGCCTCAACTACCGAAAGCCAATTGATGCTAAAAGATTCATCTATGTGGGAGATGGAAAATCAGTAGAAGTTGAAGCAATAGGGTATTTTAGGTTATTATTAAGTTTTGGTCATTATTTGGATTTGAAAGACACATTTGTTGTACCGTCATTTAGACGAAATTTAATTTCTATTTCTACTTTGGACAAATTTTGATACTGTTGTTCATTTGAAAATAGTCAGTTTAGTCTTTCTTTAAATTCAAATGTTATTGGTACCGATTCTTTATCATTTCAAGATAACCTATATTTGCTTGATATAGTTGCTTGTTATAATGAAACCTTGCATGTTAATTCTCATGGCATAAAACGTAAATTAACCAATGAAAATTTCGTTGTATTATGGCATAAGCGATTAGAACATATTTCAAGGAAATGGATGGAAAGACTTGTGTCAGATGAAATTCTTAATTCCCTTGATTTTACAAATTTTGAAATCTGTGTTAATTGTATTAAAGGGAAACAGACAAACAAAAGGGGATTGAATGCCAATAGAGCTACGGATGTCTTAGAATTGATACATACAGACATTTGTAGACCATTTCCTATAGCTTCATGGAATGGTCAACAATATTTTGTATCGTTCATAGACGATTACTCTCGGTATGGCTTTCTATATCTCATACATGAAAAGTCACAGACTTTGGACGTGTTTAAGTCATATAAGGCTGAGGTTGACCTTCAACTCAGCAAAAGAATTGAGGCTGTCAAATCTGACCGTGGTGGTGAGTACTATGGCAGATATGATGGATCAGGTGAACAACGTCTAGGACCTTTTGCTAAATTCCTAGAGGAATACAGGATTGTCCCTCAATGTACCATGCCAGGTTCACCTAGCATGAATGGTGTAGCTGAGAGATGAAACTGGACACTTAAGGACATGGTGAGAAGTATGATTTGTCATTCCACCTTACCTAAATCTCTCTGAGATGAAGCACTCAAGACTACAGCTTACATTCTCAACAGAGTACCAACAAAGGCAACAACCAAAACACCTTATGTGCTTTGGACTAGCAAAAGGCCTAGTCTGAAGCATTTACATACTTGGGGTTGTCCAGCTGAGGCAAGGCCTTATAGGCCTAATGAAAAGAAATTGGACCCTATGACAGTGAGCTGCTATTTTATTGGTTACTCTAAACGGTCAAAGGGTTATAAATTTTATGATCCCACTACTAAAGCTATTTTTGAGATGGGAATTGCAACATTCTTTGAGGATGTTGAGTTTGGGGGCAGAAATAAGGTTAGAGACTTGTCTTTGAGGATGAGTTTGATCCTGTTCCTCTTGAATAAGAGGAATTGGTTCCTATTCCCACAATTGCTTTTGATAGTGTTTAGGTTTCAATACTTGATATTGATCAAGCTGCAAATCAAGAACAACTAGACACAGTCATTCAACCCCTTGAGGTTCAAACTCAACAACCTCAAGAACCAAAACCTCGAGAACTTGTGTCATTAAGGAGATCCACTAAAGAGAGGAGAAGTGCTATTCCGGATGATTATATAGTATTTCTCAACATGAAGAAAGTGTTGGATTGATGGATGATGATCTGATCAATGTCCGTCAAGCCATGCAAAGTTCAAACTCTCAAGAGTGGATGGATGCCATGAAAGATAGAGATAAATCTATGAAGGACAATCATGTTTGGGATCTCGTTCCATTACCTGAAGGTGCGAAGCCCATTGATTGTAAATGGATATTTAAAACCAAGATGAATTCGAAGGGTGATGTAGAGCGATATAAGGCTCGTCTTATCGCTAAGGGCTTTACTCAAAAGGAAGGCATTGATTATAAAGAGACTTTCTCTCCGGTTTCAACGAAAGACTCTTTTAGGACAATTATGGCACTTGTAGCACATTTTGATCTTGAGCTACATCAGATGGATGTTAAGACTACGTTTCTAAATGGTGACATCGAAGAAACGATCTATATGATGCAGCCAGAAAACTTTGAGTTGGGAGACCCAAAGAAGATGGTTTGCAAATTAAATAAATCCATCTATGGACTTAAACAAGCTTCTCGTCAATGGTATTACAAATTTCATCAAGTGATAGTCTCATTTGGTTTCGAGATGAACGCTATAGATGATTGTATATACCATAAGTTCAGTGAGAGTAAGTGTATTTTCCTGGTATTGTATGTTGACGACATACTGCTTGCCACCAATGATATAGGCTTATTGCATGAAACCAAGAGATTTTTATCAAAGAAATTTGAAATAAAAGATCTTGGTGACGCCTCTTTTGTGTTAAGAATTAAAATACACCGAGATCACTATCGGGGTATTCTTGGGTTATTACAAAAGAGCTATATCGAAAAGGTGCTTAAAAGATTTGGCATGCAGAACTGTAAACCAGGAGATACCCCTGTGGCTAAAGGAGATAAATTCAATTTAAGTCAGTGTCCTAAGAACGACCTTGAGGTTAAGGAAATGGAAAAGATCTCATATGCTTCAGCTGTTGGGAGTTTGATGTATGCTTAAGTTTGCACTCGTCCGGATATAGCATACATTGTTGGATTGTTGGGCAAATATTTGAGTAACCCAGGAATGGATCATTGGAAAGCAGCCAAAAAAGTTATGCGATATTTGCAGAGAACAAAAGATCACATGCTTACATATAGAAAGTCAGACCAACTCGAGATCATTGGTTATTAGGATTCGAATTTTGTTGGATGTCAAGATAGTCATCGATCCACTTCGGGCTATATTTATTTGCTTGCTGGAGGAGCTATTTCTTGGAGGAGTGCTATGCAGTCACTCATAGCTTCTTCCACTATGGAGGTAAAATTTATAGTATGTTATAAGGCATCCAATCATGGAATATGGCTGCGAAACTTTGTCACGGGGCTGTAAATTGTGAAAAGTATAGAAAGACCACTTAAGTTGTTTTGTGACAATAAATCTGCAGTCTTATATTCCAACAACAACAGGAGCTCTTCAAAGTCAAAGCATATAGAGATTAAGTTTCTTGTTGTTAAAGAAAGAGTTCAGAGTGATCAAGTGTCTATAGAGCATATAGGTATAAACTCCATACTTGCGGATCTGCTTACAAAAGGGCTTCCACCTAAGGTCTTTAATGAGCACACCGCTCATATGGGTGTTCAGTTACTTGATGATATGTAGTTCTAGTAGGAGTTTGTATTTGAATGCTAATTTTCTTTGTATATAGACATTGTGTGTTGGTATATGTTTTCTATAGAAATAAAGAATACAATTCTCTTATACTCTGATTTTGGTACGGTTTTGATCTCATTTAGGTATAAGGTAGGACTAGTTGGAAATAGACATGTTTAGATCACTTTGCATGTAATTTTCATGCTACACATCCATACTTTATCTATATCATTTGGTTATATCGATATACGTAGTCATTGATAGGTCTAGTCATGTTATAATTGTGACAAAGATCGCTTTGGTTCTATGTTGGTATGATCAATGGACGAGATTGATCAGGAATAACCTTATGTGTGATAGCAAAGGTTAAGCCCACTAAAGTTAACATATTTTTGCAAAGAAACATATGTGGTACAAGTGGAAAATTGTTAAAAAAAATAATTTTTTATGTGGGCCTACATATGTAATTAAATGTGTTATTAATGGTATCTTAAGATAAAGCCTAAATTAAAGTGATATAATTAAGATAAAGTTAAAAGGCTTTTTTTGGTATTAAAATAATGTATGGGTCATTATTATTAATATTATATGTGCAGATACCAATTTTTAATTTCTAGATTTTATGATGGACAAAACTGAAAATACACTAAAATAACTAAAGTTATTTATTTTGGTTATAGTTCCCAATCCAAATGTACGAATCATTCTTTCCTGTTTTTTTTTTAAATCTTATCTTCAAAAAAAATCTAAAGGAGTACGTATTGGATTGGAAGGCAATAACTCAAGTTGATTAGTAACCATGAATCAAGGTACGGTTTCGTAATCTAGAATTATTTTTCTCAATGATTTAACATGAATAATCCTGAAACAATTTGGTTTAATTCGTTCCTACAGAGACTGCTAAATGAGGTGTGAAAATGCGGGCAAATTGACAAAGCCCGCCAAGTGTTCGACAAAATGCTCGTTCGAGACGAGTTTGTTATGTCAATTCTGGAAGATTATAAGAGGCAAGACAGCTTTTTAACGAGAAGCCAACAAAAACTCCCATCACTTGGTCGTCCTTGATATCTGGGTATTGCAGCCATGAACACAAATACGAAGCCTTTGAACTGTTTTGGTAAATGCAGCTGGGAGGACAGAAGCCCAGCAAGTTCACGTTGGGCAGTGTCCTGAGGTTGTGTTCCACATTGGGTTTGTTTAAAAGATGTGAACAGATGCACGGATACACAGTTAAGACCGATTTCAACTTGTGCGATTTTGTTCTCACAGGTCTTGTTGACATGTCTGCAAAGTGCAAACGCATCTCAGACGCCGATTGTCTGTTTGGGATGTCGCTGCCGAATAGCAGAAATCATGTGATGTGGACGGCCATGGTTACTGGCTACTCTCAAAATGGCAAGGGCTTGAAAGCAATCGAGTGCTTTTGAGCAATGCGGGCGGAGGGTGTAGAGTCTAATCATTTTACATTTCCAGCATTTTGACAGCCTGCACAGCAGTTTCAGCCCGTGTATTTGGGGCTCCGGTGCTTGGATTCATAATAGGTGTGGATTTGGGGCTAATGTGTTTGTTCAAAGCGCATTTGTTGATATGGGCTCGAAATGCGGAGATTTTGGCAGTGCTCAGAGGATGTTGGAAAATATGGAGGTTGATGATGTGGTCTTTGGAATTCCATGATTGCTGGGTGCGTGAGACAGGGATTTTTGAAAGAAGCTTTGGGCTTGTTCGAGAAAATGCAAGCAAAAGATATGAAGGCAGATCATTTTACATGCCCATCTGTTGTGAATTGCCTTGCTGTCATGAAGGAAATTGAAACTGCAAAATCTGTCCGCTGTCTAATTATCAAGACTGGCTTTGAGGCCTATGTACTCGTTTGTAATGCTCTTATTGACATGTATGCTAAGCGGGGAAACTTAAATTGCGTGTATAAGATGGTGAATCTTATTCCGGACAAGAATGTGATATCGTGGACATCTCTGGTTACCGGCTATGCGCACAATGGCTTCCCTGAAAATGCACTCAGATTGCTTTGCGACATGAGAGTAGCAGGGGTTTATCCTGATGAATTCGTAAGTGCCAGTGTTTTAAGTGCCTGTGCAGAACTGACGGTTTTAGAACTTGGGCAACAAATTCATGCGAACTGTACTAAATCTGGCCGTCGTCATTCTTGTCAGTAGATAACGCATCAGTGGCAACGTATGAGAATGTGGGTGCATGGAAGAGGCTAATAGCGTTTTTCACTTAATGCACACCCGAAACGTGATTACGTGGATGGCTTTTATAGTTGGTTATGCGCAGAATGGTAGAGGAAGGGAATCTTTGAAATTTTACGATCAAATGATTGCAAATGGCATTGACCCGGACTTCATTACTTTTATTGGTTTATTGTTTGCTTGCAGCAATGCCGGTGTTGAGGAAAATGGTCAATCTTACTTTGAATCAATGGATAAGGTTTGTGGAATAAAACCAGGTCCTGAACACTATGCCTGTATGATTGATCTCTTGGGATGCGCTGGAAAACTTGACGAAGCTGAGGAATTATTGAATCGAATGGATGTGGAACCCGATGCAACTGTTTGGAAGGGCTCTACTTGCTGCCTGTAGAGTACATGAGCAAGTGGAACTTGGAGAGAGGACAGCAAAGAACCTCCTTGAATTGGAACCCTTTAATGCCGTGCCTTATATTCTGTTGTCTAATATGTATTCTGCAGCTAGTAGATGGGAAGATGCTGCGAGAATACGAAGATTGACGAAATTGATGGTGATTAGCAAGGAGCATGGATGCAGTTGGATTGAAATGAACAGTCAAGTGCATAGGTTTATGTCTGAAGATAGAAGTCATCCAAGAGCAGATGAGATATATTTAAAGCTTGATGAAGTTATGATATTAATCAAGGAGGCTGGCTGTGTGCCTGACATGAATTTTTCACTTCATGATGTGGATGAAGAAGGAAAGGAGCTTGGTTTAGCTTATCATGGTGAGAAGTTGGCAATTGCTTTTGGGCTTTTTACAATTCCTGCAGGAGCACCCATTCGGATTTTTAAGAATATTCAGGTTTGCGGTGATTGTCATACTGCCATGAAATATATATCGAGGGTGTTTAATCGGCATATAATTTTGGGCGATCCAAATTGTTTTCATCATTTAAAAAAAGGAATTGTTCTTGTGGCGATTATTGGTAGCAGACTACTATTTCATTTTTATAACCTTGTTGCCTATATTAGTATTTCAAGGGGCATGAAATGATAGGATTTTGTGGTTTATTGATTTTATCCTCCCCTTGCCACTTTTAAGGCTTAGAAGTATTCTGAATGGCAATAGACCAACGGGCTGAAACAGAAGAATTTGAAAGCATTGAAACCTGGTAACGGAAGACACCTTGAACTTCAAGCGTACAGTTGATGAATGGCTGATAAAATATATGTTAAAAGCTGTGTATTGCTTGGAATCTATCATCTTAGATTTCAGACAGCACTTGTGTGTATTTCTATAATCTTAGCACTCATTACTCAGATCCTGTTATGTGATTGGGAGTCTGATCGCTCTGTTGCAGGGTGTCAAGGAATTGAGAGTTCGGCTTGACATCCAAGAATTTCTCCAATACACCTCTTCAAATCATGGTACACTTTTTGCACTCAATACCTTTTTGTACTTCTAGTATTCTTGAGCATAGTCAAAGTTCCTTGCTACTGAAGCATCATTTGGCAACTTGCATTTCAACCGCTCACTAACAGATCTTCCATCTGAGGTTTGAGAATCCACAAATATCTTGAATATTTGAACGCTTGTATGGTTGTGGTTAATTTTTAAAGTGATTTTGACTGCAGGTAATCTCAAAGCTTGAAAGGTTTCTTTGGAAGTTAGATTACTTGGAGATTTCTTATCCGTGAAGTTTGGATCACTTGCCTTCATTGGAGAAACAAGTACCAGCAAGCTGCCAGGTCAACAGGATTGCTTGAGCTGTGTGCAAAGTTGAATGCTTTCAGCAAATCGGCTGTGAGGAGCTATTAGAAGAAAAAGCATTTTTATAGGAAAATGCTATATAAAGTCATTTCTATTCAAAGCTTACACTCGTTAAGTTGATATGCGTCTGCAGGTCTTTTTTCTTTTCCGAAAAAGAAAGAGTTGGAAAAAAAAGGGTGTTTTTACTCATCAAAGTTTGACCCACATGAATGGGGTCAAAATTCCATGGGACAAATAGAAGTGCCGTTTCTTTTACCATAATCAAGTAGAAGACCTTAATTGGTAGTCATCAGTATTCTCGCTACTTCAAAAGACAAAGGTAGAGAACCAATCATGTAACATTAGCATGAGCAGATTATAAAAGATCTTTTCTTTTTTTGCCCCTTTTTCTTTGGCGTTTGCGTTGTGTTTTGTCTCTTGATTGACGGTACTGCCCTTGCAAAAAGTTCATGGCTGCTGTGTTTGCTTGCGGAAAAAAAGGTGCTTTTATATAGCTTTAAGAAGTCGGTAGACTGGGTTTAAATCAAAATGTATTATTATTATTATCTGATATAAAACAGAGGGGAATTTTTCATTTTTTAAGATTTACTTTGCTTTAGAATTACTTCTCATAAATGACAGGTATATTTATTTGCAACATAACATGTGATATGAACAATAATGTAACACGAACTTTTTAAATATGGTTTTAACTTTTTTAAGTGTAACATAAATAAACACAACTTTTAAATGGGTAATTTAACATGTATTTTCTCTAAAACAACAAGGCACTCTAAAACTCCATAAGCCCACAAAAGCAAAATGGCAGTGGAATTACCTGCAATTATTAGTCCGAAAAACCTTTTCTACCTAGGTAGCAATAACCAATCGTTCGAACAAAACTGGAGAACAGGAAGTCAGTTTCTTTTTGAATCTTCAATCTCTTTCAACAGAACGCGAGAACGTGATAAAATAACGGTATACATCGATAATAACCTAATTAATCTAAACGGATTCCATTAAGTTAATCCCAGAAACAAAAACGCTCGCCAAAAACTATATATGACAACACACTGTTTTTAGAATCATCTTTCACTTTCAACGCGTACAACATTTGCCACATTATAGATATGTATATTGTTGAAGCCTCACTGCCAAGTATACCCGTTCCATCCATATGATAATCTCACCCGCCGGTTCAGCATTTGGATTGCCAAAATTGAACATCTTGCAAGACTTTAAAACCCACCATTTTGTCTGTGAAGAGTTGGCAGATGTCGGCTATTTGCGCCCTAAAACAGCATGGCTTGTGTGCAACGAAGAAACAGAAAGCACATTTACATCGCATACAAATAAAACCAGCTCCTGTTCATGTTAATTCCTCGCATGCTCAGGAATAAGACGATGCCGCAACTCAGTTGATGCACCAGATAGTTCTGCAAGGTACTAGTTATCAGCAAAGGTAAAGAAATAAAGGGCAAGAGGAAGAAAGGGTTGGATCAGTTATACCTTGAGCTGTGAAATTGAACAAAGGCGGTAGAGCTCGGCCGTTAGGCAAGCATACATTTGGGTCTCTTAAATCATCAAAGAAGGGGTATGCACACGCTTCCAACTGAAAATAAGGATGTGGATTAGGACTATCAGACTTTGCAATTGCATAACGTTGACATGAACAGGTGAAGCTTGACCGTTAACAGCCACATATAGTAATTGATTACAGATCTTAGTGCAGGAAAAAAAAAAGTTAAGAAACTAGCATTTCTCATTAAAGGTCACCACAATGTAGGAATTTAAAGCATGATCAGAATGAAACTGCATGATAAATAACCACATTTTATTCGAGCAGCATAAAGTATCATGCCGATGGAGTATAATCAAGCAAAAATTATCAAAAACAGTATATAATATTCTTACAGCAGTGCAACGAAGATTTGGTGAATACTGTAGCAGCCTTGACACTAGATCCACAGCTTCAGGGGGCATTCGCTTGTGAAATATCTGGAGATTTCAGAACATGAATACATCAACAATAAAAACAAAATATACTAATCATAAATTTTCTGTAATTCTTAAAAAAGCAGACCTTGTGCCATGGGTGGGCCTTGATCTGAGGAAATTTGAATTCTGTATAATTTGGGTTCATGCACTTGATTTCTTCTCTTGTTGGTGTCCCAAGAATCTAAAAATGATGTAGCAAAAATAGGACATATTATAACCAGTCAGATGATACAAAATGCAAAACTAACATTTATTAGGGAAGAAATGGTAATTCATAAACTATACCTTGATTATTTCTACCAGCTGATCAACACCACTCTCTCCAGGAAACAATGGCTGCATGAGTAAATGATCCAGCAGGCATCAGAAATAGGCACGAGGATCACTAGATTAAAGACCCGCAAAAAAGGATATACAAAGAGTAATGCAGTTGATTCAATAATGCTTGAATGAAGGGAGCTCTAAAGGAGAAATATGGTAAATTAACCAAACCACAATGACTACGAAAGGTTATTTGCAAAGATCATTAATGCTACAGGAATCAATTTCCGGAAACTCCACATGGTAAAGGCCCAAGAGGCAAAGTTACCGAATATAGATGATTTAAAAAAAAAAAAAAAAAGGGATGATTGTGTAACAAAAGCCCAGGAACAGATGCTATCAAAAATAAGAAACCAAACTCTATCACATACTTTAAAATATGTGAACAAATTAAGTTAGCAATTTGACATGCGTATAACATTCACCTGTCCCAGAAGAAGCTCAGCCATGACACAACCAGCAGACCACATATCAATTGCAGTAGTATACTCTGTAGCCCCAAATATAAGTTCTGGAGCCCTGTAATACCGTGAGCAGATATATGATATGTTGGGTTCGCCTGGCACCTAAAAAGGTCAGTTAAACATTCATAAGTTCTATAAAATCAGAGAGGTACCTCAGCTCTAAAAAAAAAATTGAAAAAAAAGAGATAAAAGGGAAAAAAAAAAGAAGAAGAAAAAGACATACCAACATTTTTGCACTCCCAAAATCACATATCTTAAGCTGATGAGTATGGGGATTAACCTGCATAATGTGTCAGGAAATATGAGTCAGAATCAAGGTAATGCAATGCAATAATTCCGTGAAAATGATCATATAATAGTAAAGCATCAGATATGTTCTCAAATTAAATAAATCCAAACATAGAAGAAAATGAAAAAATGTTACACTTTCGCTTCACAGTTATCCAAGAGGCAATGTCCACAAATTTCGGTGTCCAGATATGCTAATGAAATTGGAGAGGCATTCAAGGAATTATGTAAGACAACCAATAAGGTAACAGGAAGGAAAACCTACCAGCAAATTCTGGGGCTTAATGTCACGATGACACACGCCAACAACATGATGTAGGTAGTTTAATGCACGGCAAATCTGCATAAAACAAAACAATATAACTAAATATTTAGAGAACACATCAGTATTATATCTCGTAATGAAAGAATAAAAATGATCCAAAACTCACCTGATACGTATAAAGTCGTACATAAATAAGGGGCATATGTTGATTCAGCCGGATATAGTGCTTTGAAACTCGGTAGACAGTTTCAGATACATATTCGAGGACAAGATTAAGGTAAAGTTCATTTTTGTCAGTTGTCGAAAAGAAACAGTGCTTCAATTGGATGACATTAGGATGGTCAAGTAAGCGCATGACCTGAAGTTCCCTATTCTTGTATCTCTTATCCTGCAGCACTTTTTTAATTGCAACGGCCACACCTGTTTCCAGGCATTTTGCCTACATAAACCATTATGACTCATGAGAGTGAAGAAATTGATGCCAATAAGAAGACAAAATGAATTATTTTTTTATAAGAATAAAAGAATAAACCAAAACTTATATTCTCTCTTTTTTTTTAATTGGTCTAAATAACGAAAGCTTTGATTAAGGATACGTAAAAATGATTCCAAGTACCTGAAAGACAACACCAAAGGAACCAGTGCCAACCACACGCTCTGCCATATATGAGATTGTCTGCATTCCAAGCAGAAAATGTTGTTAAAGTTTTATAAAAGCCTTAAAAAAAAGTTAATAAGTTATCATGCAAAAGTCGGTCCTCTGCATGACCAAAGGTATCCTTTATCTAGTTGTAGATGATACTTTGATCCTTTTGTTTTTGTTTTTTTTTTTTTTTTTAGTGTGTGTGTTTATTTTCAAATTGTTTAATCACCCATAAAAACAGCACATCATGCAGAACAGGGAAAGATAAATAAACGAATAAACCTCTAAACATAAAGTAACGATATCCTAAAGAAATTAAACCTGTTTGGGTTGTCCATTTCGACCGCCAACTGTAGTTGCTATTATCTGGCCTGTTTCCGTCCCATGGCCATTTATAACAGTGGCTTCCACATCCTGCAGGAGGCAAAAGAAACTAAGCATTTAACAATTGCTTATATTTGGTTATTGTTTTGCCCTTTCCTCTGGATTACATTGGGCTTGATTCTTGAATTTGAAAAATTCGAACTTGTTTATGACTAAATTTAAGTACTAAATAAAAATTATAAGGTAGTTCTCGACGTTATATAGAGGCAAATATCATCACTGTAGATATGAACAAGCTTCACCGAAAGTGAATGCCAATAAAGAGTTACCTTTTCATCATGGCCATTGGATCTCTCATCTCTAATTTTCATTTCATGCATTTCTTTGGGCAGCTGATCATAGCCAGATCTCTCTGCTACATCCTCTGCCTTAGCCTCCGGTTTAACTATCGAAGATGCAGTGGACGTGCATGCAACGTTTTCCAGTGACGTGGAAGGCATATGCTGCTCTAAACTGGTGACACTTGCCTCAGCTCCTTTTGATTCGGGATTTACCTGCTCAGTTTCCTGATCAACCTTTGCTCTCTTTGTGCTAGAATCCACTCCCTAAAAGAAAATACGCTAAACTTATTAACAATAAATTTTGAAACACAGGAAATTAATAAGGCAATTATATTGCCTTGCAAATCTTACAAATCCACATCACTGATCTTTATGATTTCTCGCGGAACAATTATACTTAGAGAGCATAGAAATATTGAAAAATTAATCGTAAATGGAGACATAAAATGGATAACACGCCTGTCACGCAAATATCACAGGAAGAGTACAAGATACTGCATTTCATTTCATTTGTCTCTTTCGAAATTATTTTCTTTTCTTTTGTTGAAAAAAAAAAGGAAGGAAAGCTTTTTCTTCATGAGGAAAAAAATCTTTTTTTGTTTAACTTTACTGAAAGAAATATACTAGAAACTGTTTGAGCGTGCATTGGCAAGTGAGAACAAAAATGATTACGTGGTGACAGTGACATGACAAGGTAATGGTTGAGGCTGTATATGATGAGAGAGTGTTTCCTACAGGGTTTTTCACCCTTACCTTTAACCGGTAAGTGATGATAGTAAATCGGGATTTTTTTTTTTGTTTTTGTGCAAGTCAATTTAAAAGTTCCTTGCCAAATTTAACCGGAGGTTGTTTTCTGTCGATCAACACGCAGTTTCCCCAAAGGCTCATAAAAATGAGCAGAAAATAAAGGAAAAAATTATGGAAAATTATTCGTTTTAAACAAACGGAGTTTTAATACAATAGTTCAGCTGGAGAGTTACTACCCTTTTTGCTCATATATTCATATTACCAAAGATGTCAGAGAAAAGCCCCAGAAACAATTAATAACAGGCCTTAATTTGTTTCCCAAAAAAAGGGGACAAAAATTCAACATTGCTCATACAACAATGTAACATCCTCCACAACGCATCAAGATAAATCCCAGATAAGTTATGTTTCTTTTAATCACCTAGATTAAGAATACAATCAATCTTAGGCAGAAAACCATCAATCAATGCGTATAAAAGTAATTAATTACCATCAGATCCCACCTTAATCCTCATCCCATTCAGAGTAGAGATTGTAAATTCATAACAAACGATTGACAAAAACCCAATGTAACCATATTACTAATATTACACACAAAAACAAAAAAAAAAAACAAATAATAAAACAAAGCCAGACAGAGCTTTAAATCCCTCAAAATGCCTACGAAGTTAGGCAAGGAAAATCAACAATTACCATTATTTCCAGATAGAAAAAGAAAATTACCTGAACGCACAAAGAATTTTTTTGAAAAAAAGAAACAATAAAAACTTTATTGTTTTTATCTTCCCTGAGCTGAGCTAGTCAAATGTCAAAAAACCAAAACACAAAAGAACGAACTTTTTTGTTTTCTCTTTCTTTGTTTTATCATTTTTGGTTCATTCGCCTAGGACCAAATTGTATTAAATCATCTATCACCGAAAATCAAAACAAAAAAAGAAAAAAAAAATGCAGAGAAAAACTTACAGGGTCCGAAGAAATGGAGGTCCGACCCGAGGCAATGCTCTTAAGACGACGCATCATATTCATCTTTCTCGCTTCGTTCCGGTGAACACTCACCGAACCCTAATCTCGAAACCCTAATTTCTTCAACCAAATCACCCCAAAAGAATTAATTTTAAAAATTACGGAAAAAAAAAAAGAAAAAAAAAAGGAGAGAGAAGAATTTTCTCTCTCCTCTCTTCCCTCTCGGATTACGAATCCCCAATCCCAAAACCAAAACCAGAAAAAATCCGAGAACTCTCTCCCCTCCAGTCTGATTTTTTTTTCTCCCTCTATCTCTGTATTCTATAAGCAAAGCCTTTCAGGTGGGCTTTTAGTTTTTTAATTAATTAATTTTTGAGAATTAATTAATTAATCAATTAAGCTGTTATCATTAAGTATTTTTATTTTTTATTTTTGATTTTTTATATTTAGCAGTTGTTTTACTTTTCTGCGGTCAAACGGGGGATAAAAGCCAATCATTCCAGGCTAAATTATCTCTCTTTTGTACTACGGTCAAACTCGTGATTCTGGCCGTCGATGTTTCCTGATGAGTGGATCCAACGGCAGACGGCTCCATTTTTGGGATCTTAAGAAAAGATGAAGTTACTAAAATACGTATTCAGACAGAAATGGATAATGCGGACGGAATTTCGGAGGAAGAAAGACCTTTTTGACTGGTCATACGATGGAGACCGTGTGGTTTTGCGGTTAAGTTATTTCTGAGCAGTTCCGTGTTATTTTTAAAATATATGGAAATATTTTTTTTGAAAAATAAAAATATTTTTAAAATTATGTTGAAAATATTTTTAAAGTCTTTATCTCAAAAAATATTCGAAAACATTTTTAAAATTTTTGAGAACAAAAATCAACAGTCTTTATATTTGATTGAGATTTTTTTTTTCTGACCGTATGAATCGGTCTCTAACATTTAATTAATGTTATTTTTTTCTTTACGGGACGATTTCATTAATGTCTTAAATTTGACTATATATTATCTTTCAGCAAAAGGAAAAAAAATTGACTATGTATTATATTATATTAGAAGAAAAGATAAAATTATATTTTTAAAAGAAAGTAATTATATTTTTAAACTAATAGACAATAGCAAAGAAAGTCATTAATGTCTTAAAATAGTCCATCAAAACGAACCAAAAAAAAAATCCCAAAATCATGTTGTTGAACCCAAAAAATAGTTATTATTTCAGTCAACAAATACTAAGGCGTTAACGTATACTTAATGAAAAGTCATTAATGCCCTAAATTTGACTGAAAATGAATCCTAAAATTGTATTGCTGAATCCAAAACATTAATAATTATTAGAATAACTTTCAAGACTCCCTCAAATGCACCTTCTTATTAAAAATATCCTTCAATAAATCACTTATAGGCTATTTGGCAAGTCCATTTGAATCACGGTTTAGACCATTTTTTCGATTATAAATAGTGTAAAGCTCTCACATGTTACAGTAAAAGCAGTTCTAACTAAATCTTCTAACCATCATATCAAACACCTTATTATTAAAACTGTTATTTTATTAAAAATTAAGGATTTATTAAAATACCAAGTTACTATTCTTTTCACTCACTTATGTGAGATATCGAAATAGAACCTGCTAGGTTCCGTCATGAAATTCACTGGAATCCGCCTCCGATTGCTAGCGCTGGGTGTGAGATTATAACCTGTCAAGTTTCAAAGTTGAAATTTATTAGATTCCAACATATTTTTTTGAAACAAAGAAGTATCAACCGCCTCTGGTCGTCAGTGCGGGGTGTTGGATTGGAATCTAGCAGGTCCCACTTCCAACATGTTTTCTTTGAAACAAAAACGTACTAATCGCCTCAAGTCGCTTGCGTAGGATGCCGAATTGGAATCAGGTAGGTTTCAAAATAAAACCTACTAGATTCTAACGTAATTTCTTTGAAACAAAGAAACACCAACTGTCTCTGGTTATTAGCGTGGGGTGCCTAATTGGAATCTGATTCCAACATATTTTATTTGAAATAAAAAAGCACCGACCCGCTAGATTCTTTCGTGGAACCCACCACGTGTTGGCAAGTTCCGTCCTAAAACCCGCTAGGTTCTGACCCGAAACTCGTCAAGTTCCATCCTAGAACCTCATAGGTTTTGTCCTAAAACACGCCAAGTTCCAACCTGAAACCAGCTAAAATTTCAAAAAAAATAAAAGAAAATAATATATATAGATATATATTACAAAAACATTAAATAAAGAAAATTCCAAAATTTCCAAATTCAATAATCAAACCTGCTCATGTTCTTTCAATAGAATATGCAAAATCAACCACAGTGGGATCCCCTAAAAAAAAAAAAGCCATACTGGGAGGCAAAAAAAAATCAGCAAAAGAACGTAGAAACTTGATGATATCTCTTCTTCTAGTACAATCGCTTTCGACAACTACGTGCACTACAATGGGAAGCCAACTTTTTAATCTTATTGTCTGGACCAACAATGCTGTCAAGTTCAAAACCATGTTCATATGTAAGTTCCTGCTTGGACACATTCAAACCAACACAACATGACCATTTTTTGTTATTCTAAAAAGGTAGATGACTGAAAAAGATTTTAATACAAGAAATTTCAATAACATAAACGGTAACTCCGTTAATACTAAGAAAAACCTCATCTGTAAAGGAACTATGTTATCATTAGCAAATAGAACAACCCGAGCAAGTCTAATACCATGGTGAGAATATACAGACAAATCTAAGTGACAAATAATAATATGAAAACTCAAACAGATGAAAACAAATCTAGAAATAATTAATGTACAAACAATGGAAATAAAAGTAAAAATCATAAGCGATTATTTTTTTTAATTTTCCAATATTAATGATCAATCCAACATCTGGTTAATAACAAAGGTTACTTAAAGATTCCTACGATGCCAACTTCTGGTTATTTTCCTATATCAGTCCATGGAAGAAGAAAAGCAAAACGAAGAAAGGAAAAGAACGATGAAATGCTGAGCAGCCAAAAGTTGTACTTGTCGTCTATGCTGATGTCACAACGGGAAAGACCCGTTCAAAACACTAATCAATTCCAACAAAACCTGTTCAGATCTGATGGTGGTGTCGCAAATCTAGTCATTGGAAACTTTGCCGCCACCGTCAATCGCTCCCATGGAAGACAAAAAGAGTCGTTGAAGACTTCGCCGCCTCCGTCAATCGCGCTTGAGCAATATTTTTCCATTGAGACTAGACTCTTTGCTACATTATTAAGAGCGAGCTAAAAGTAATAAAAAAACAACTCAGATCAACTATATTGCCAGAATTATAAGATACAGAAGAAATCAAGTCGTTATCTGCATTTCTTATGCTCAAGAACACATCGAAATGAACAAAGAAACCATCTGATAATTCAAATTCAACTCGTTCACCTTTCATGGTATTTCCAATCGAGTTTATTAGTGTGTATGTATTACCCTAAAGGTTTCAAGCAAACTTGCAAAGATTCACAACCAGATCGGCCAAATTTGCATGAAATGAATCAAAATTGTAATAAAAGGAAAGAGCGTACTCTTTTGGCACTTGAGAAGGCGAAAATGAGAAAAATCGAGAGGACGACGAAGAGGAGGAGGCATCTTGGCTGAATCACAAATGAGATCTCTTGACGCATTGTTCGTCAATCGCCGCCTCTGTCCTCGGCAGGGAAAATCTCTCGCCCTCAACATTCTTGGCTCCTCCATTGATTCCAATCAAGCTCGTCCGATTAGAAAATGGAACGGATCAGGCCAACGATCTGGTTTGTGCGACGTCATATTTGCAGATCTAGACTACAGGGAATAACCGACGATCTCAGCTTCGATCTCGACAAACGTTGACCATGAATCTACCAGTGAATTTGATCCCAAACTCGAAGGAGAGAGGAGCGAGCAAATAGAAGAGAGGTGGAGTGAAGAGAGGGGGGAGAGAAAGGGAAGCGGAGAGAACGAGAGGAGAGAGAGAGGGAGACACATGAATTAAAGAGGAAGAAATAGGGTTTTTAATTTTTTGAGATTGAATTATAAAAGATAAAATAATAAATATATAATTAATATTTTAAAAAATAAAATAAAAAATAGACAGTTTTAAAACGTAAAAATAAGAAGATAGCTTTAATAAGTGATTTCATTTAGGAGACATTCTTTGTAAACTTTTCTAATTATTAAAGACAACAAATATTGCAATGCTAAGATCAAATTATACGCACCGCACCATAAAAAATAATTGAATAAATAAAAGGGTAAATTTACTTATATTATTTGTATTTTACTCAAATTACAGAGACACCTATAGATAAAAAATAATAACATAAAAACCCCTATATACAAATAAGTTAATTTTTTTGTTTTAAAATAACAAAAATACATATTTAATCTCAACCATTGATCTAAAAAATCAAATCATAGCCATTGATTTAGGGGGAAAATGTTAGAAAAATAGTACATGGCATAAATTTAAAAAATTTTACACCAGAGTATTTTTCAAGATACAAGTTTGACATGTTATATGCATAAATTAATCAGATCTTACTAACCTTATATGCCAAAGAGCTCCCGCAATATGTGAAAGAAAGGACGTTTTAGAATAGCCTCAACCAACTGGTCTTTTTTGCTATTCTCTATCCATAATCGGAGTATGTATGGGCATACATTATACAGCTTTTCCTTAGTGACTCTCCTTCCAACCGATTGAGAAATACCCAAAACTATCATCCATGATTTGTGAACAATAACTCTTTAGGGGAGTTTCAGAGACTCATAGTATAGAATGTTCACTCTTGATCTCTTAACTGATCTAAATAATTGTGAAATCTCACTCCCTATATATATAGGTTAGACTCAAGGGTTAGTTCTTATTAGATAAAGCACCAAAAATTTAAATTTGGATCAATATATGATAAAATCCCATCAAAACGTGTAATCAAATATCGTTCGATCGACAAGCCGAACTGACAAATTGGCCTGGAGAACTTACTCCATCGGTAGGCCAAATTTGAAGACCGGTCTGTCGAACTTACAATAAATAATCCTTGTAAATCTTTTATTTTCCATCCGAGACTCTTTGGATAAAGCCTCAATTTTAAGTAAAATAACCAAATAAAGAAGTTATCTGATTAAAACAACCATATCTAGATAATTTCTAGGAAAATAAATATTTTGAATAATTCAACGAGTTTATTTTGAATTAATTATTATAAAATTAATTCAACTAATAAACAAACATCAATTATCCGATCCTGTTGACTTTTAGCCAATTTGATAATTTAACATAAGTCACCATATTAGACAAGCATGTCGTATCGTTATAGGATTTATTATGAGCTAGCAAAGGGGACCTAATGGACTTATATAGTTCAAGCTCTTGATAATTATGAAACCCAGTATCCCAGATATATATTTCATAATTATCAACTATAATGTTACTCTATTAAAAGCTTAGAGCTGCACTCTCGAACTATATAAAATTACGAAGCCCGAATAGCTAAGCATTTATGACATATCATAATGTAACGTACCCCTATAGGATTATCTATAATCAGCTTAAGGACAAATTCTGTCTTACCTTCCTGATTATTTTTCTCTTATGTTCCATTATCTCACCATCAAAAAACTCACCATCCAATGATAGTATACCATTTGGTTACACCTATGTATCAAATGGTTGAACGCTCCAGTTTTTCAATGACAGGATGACGCGTATAAGAGGATATCATCAACTCTTAAATAGGAGCTATGGATTCCATATTTATGAATAACAAGTCTATGCTATCAAGAGTCATATCCTCAACGTACCGGTATGTGTACCATCATAAAATATGGAAGCCACCATTTGATACATCAAAAGACATAAGTCAAGATAACCGGCTCATTATTCATCTCAAGATTAAGATACAATACATAAGTCTAAAGTGAATTGATTTGCTGAGATAGAATTATTAATTCAAATCAATTACACTTTATGTCTCGATCCAATACATTACCATCTATGATAATATACCAATGTTTCTATTCGTGGAGTCCATCTCTGATGGTCAAGACAAACCATCTCTTGTTAGGGATATATACAACATAACAATCTTTGCATAAATAAAGCGCCCAACTTTATTTACTCAATTACGGATCTTATAATTTTGACCGTCACCTTTAGAATCATATCTTCCACATAATTCATCTATCATATGCCTGATTCTAAAAGCTTAGATCGACAGTCTCAGACTTTTATTTGCTTATCATACATCTAACAAATATGAATATAAAGAGGACAATAATTTGGTATATGAATAATAAATAAACTCTTTATTAATAAAAATTCTCCAAAACATATTACATTTTTACTTCTTAAGGTATACATGTCTAACAAAAAACCCTAATATTGAAGTACCCAAATAAGCCCCCACCATCCAACCCTGCCTTCCTTTCCCCCACCCTTAGTGACCCTCCTCCCACCCCTCCCCCTATCCACCCAGCCACCCTTAGACATCCTTGCCGCCCTCCATTCGATTGGGGCCAACCTGGCAACCCCACTACAGAACCCAACAAACCCGCCTGACCCTTCCAGTTTTGCCTAACTCTTGCTTGGCCCTTCTTGTCAAGCTCGACCTAGCCATGCCCCATTTCCGTCACACCTAACAACTCCAGGCCCCCTTCTCGTCGTTCCCGACCTCCACTAGCCCTTTTCTCGTCTCGTTGGACCATGCCAAGCCCCCTACCCCTCACACCTAGCCCTTTCCATTCACCTGTTATGTCTACCACCCCGTTGCATACCCCCTATTGCCCCCCTTCTCCTCCCCCGCCTAAAAAAATTCAGACCAAGCGAGGGAGAAGGGATTTTTTTTTTTTACTATTCAATTTCTATTTTAAGATTTTCAAAAATTTTAAATCTAATTTTTATTTTTTCCCAAAAAATCTTTTTTCATTTATTTTGTTTCATAATTTTTTAGTCTTTTATGCAAAAAAATGGGGGGAGAGTGAGAATTTTTTTTTATTTTTTGTTTTCTTAATGTATTTTTTGAATTTTATATGTGTTTTCTATTTTATAGAATTGAAAATATGGATATAGATGCTATATGTTTGGTGAATTAATTGTGTTTTTTTTTTTTTTGCACTTTGTTGCTTTAATGTTTGTATTTTATCCTACTTTGAATATAATTGTTATATTTGGAGAAAAAGGAAAAAGAAAAAAAAACTTTTAGGGGATAAAGAATATATATATATCACTTTAAATGTTACAAGACCCATTTTTTAATGTAAAAAATGTTATTTCTAGTTGCATAAATAGCTTAAAATGTTATCTGATGGGTAAAGGGGCAATTTTGGCATTTTAACCAAAATTAACAGCCAACTTTCAAGGTTGACTTATAGAAGGGGTTCCTCTGTAATTTCTTTGAAAAATCAAAGGTATTAGTGTGATTAGTTTTGGTTTAGGGGGAGTTACTGTAATATGGGTATTACATAAAGGGTGTCGGTGTAATTTACTATAATTAGTGAATAATATCATATGTTTTAAAAAAGTAAAACAAATAGCATATTCAAACAAATCAGTATTTTTAGTGAATTAAAAATTCAAGAATACCCTCCAATGATAAGATTAGATATTTTTTCTTTCTTTCCCCTTTTCTTCTCTCTTTTGTTTTTCTCTCTCCTCTCTTTATCTCTCCTTTGTGTGTTGATTCCCTCTCTTTCGTCTGTAACATCCAAGGAAATTCTTTAGCTTAAATCTAGAATTAATTCAGATTTAAATACTAAATTTTTTTATAAATCATATTTTGTATAATTACAATAACATGTGAATTATTTCTGAATAATATTTATATGTGTATTATGAAATGTAAATTTTTGTGAAGATTGGAGTGTTTTAAATGAAAAAATTTTATGAGTCTAAATACTCAAGAATTTGTAAAATACTCTCAAGAATAAAATTTATATCACATAAATCACAATTTTCATGACATAAATTAGTAAGGAATGAATTTGCTAAGTAAGATAAAGAATCATGCCATAGTTTTATATAGTGTAAAAAATAGATAGTATGATAAAAAATTAATCTGATAAGGATTTAAGTGTGTATATACCAGTTGTTGTTGGTATACAATATAAAAAAACACATAGAAATGAATAGTACACAATACAATGCAATTATTGTTAGACATGTATGTCCTAAGGAGTAAAAATGTAATACATTTTTGGAGATATTTTTATCAATAAAGAATTCACTTATTATATATGCAAAATTCTTGTCCTCTTTACGTTCATATTTGTTGAATGTATGTTAAGCAAACAATAGTCTAAGACAATCGGTCTAACCTTTAAGAATTAGGCATATGATGGATAGATTATGCGGAAGACACGATTCTTAAGGTGATGATCTAAAACATAAGATTCGCAATCGAGGAAATAAAGTTGGGCACTTTATTCATGTAAAGATTGTTATGTTGTTTATATCCCTATTAGGAGATGGTTTCTCTTGGCCATTGGAGGTGGACTCCATGAATAGAAATATTGGCACATTGTCATAGGTGACGATGTGTTGGATCGGGACATAAAGTGAATTCATTTGGATTAATAATTCTGTCTCGGTAAATCGATTCACTTTAGATAATCATTTGTATTGTATCTTAATCCTAAGATGAATAGTGGGCACGTTATCTTGACTTGTGTCTTTTGATTTACCAAAGGGTGACACCCCCATTTTAATAGTGGTATGCATGCTGTTACGTTGGAGGCATGACTCTAGATAACATAGACCTGTTATTCATAGATATAGAATCGATAGCTTCTCCTTAGGAGTAGTAATATCCTCTTATATGTGTTATCCTGTAATTGAAAAACTAGAGTGCTCAACCATTTGGATACATAGGTGTAACCAAATAGTATACTATCTTTAGATGGTAAGTTTTTCATTGGTGAGATAATGGAACGTAAGATAAAGATAATCAGGAAGGTAAGATAGAACTTGTCCTTAAGTTAGTTATGGATAATCCTATGGCGCTACGATACACTATGATATGTCATGGAGACTTAGCTATAAGGCTTCGTAATTCTATATAGTTCAAGAGTGCAGCTCTAAGCTTTTAGTGAAGTAGCGTTGGAGTTGATAATTATGAAATGTATATTTGGGATATTGGGTTTCATAACTATCAGGAGTTTGAACTATATAGGTCCATTTGGTCCCCTTTGCTAGTTCACAAAAATCCTGTAACATACGGCGTGCTTTTCAATAATTGGTGACTTATGTCAGATTTATTAGATTGGTTGAAATTTGAAAGAATCAAATAATTCATGTCTGTTTATCGGTTGAATTAATTTTGTGATAAAATTAATTCAAGATAAACTTGCTGAATTATTGGGATTGGATAATTCTTGTTTGTTTATCAGTTGATTTAATTTTGGATAAATTAAATAATTCTTATTTATTTATCAGTTGATTTAATTTTGGATGAATTAATTCAAAATAAGCCTGTAGAATTATTAGGAATCTATTTATTATCCTAAAGATTAACTAGATAAAGTTGTTTTAATTAAATAACTTTTCTATTGGATTATTTGAATTAAAACTGAGACTTTATCTTATAAAATCTTGAGTGAAAAAATAAAAGATTCGTTGAAATTTTTTATCGGCAGTTCGGCATGTCGATCCTCAATTTCGGCTTGCCAATGGGACAAGTTCGGCCTGTCGGTTAGGCAGATCGGCCTACCTACACGCGAATAAAAAAACACATGTTTTTACGCAGATTTCATCAGATATTGATCCGAATTTGATTCTGATTAGAATTTTTGAGACCTTATCTGATAACGACTGACCCTAGACCCAACTTATATAAATAGGAAGTGAGTCTTATAAGTTATTTAGATCAAATGAGAGATTAAGAGTAATACTCTACTGGTGAGAATCTGAAAACTCCCTGAGAGCTTTTGTTCACAAATCATGAACACTAGCTTTGGGTTCTCTCAATTGGTTGGAAGGATAGTCACCTGGAGGAAGAGCTATATGTGTGAGCCCACACTCACTCCGATCATGGATAGAAAATAGAAAAGAAGACTAGTTGGTTGAGGCTCTTCTAGAACGTTACTTCTCTTCACGGATTTCGGGAGTTCTTCAGCATTCAAAGGTTAGTAAGATCTGGTTAATTTATGCACATAGCATATCAAACTTGTGTTTTGGAAACTACTCTGATATAAAAAATTTTAAAATTTTACTGCGTACTATTTTTTCGACAATTGTTATCAAAGCCATGGTTTTTACGTAAATTTACGAGTTTGTGATCATGCTATATATATAAATTATGTGATTTTTATCTCTCCTATGCTTGAATATAATTTTATAGAGAGTTGGTACTCTATTTTTCTATATATTTTTTATATGTTGTCATGGATTATATGGTGAATGTTTATGAATTAATTATGGTTGATTAAATTATTAATTAATTAATTAATTAGTACCGGTTATGGCTCCTTAGAAGTAATTAAATAATTGTTAGAATAAGACGGATTTAGAAGATGGATGATGGCATTCTTAGGTATTTCTTGAGTATCTAATTTTATGTTTTTGAATTGTTAAAAATAAAATTGATGAATTGCTTTAAAAATTGTATTTTCTAGAATGGGTGATTTTTACTCGGTCGGCATGCCGAACTCTTAAAATCGACAGGCCGATGGTCACAAATCGACAAGCCAGATGTGACGTTCGGTAAGTTGTCAACGGGGCAAAAATCAGGTGGCTTTAGCGGCAGGCTGAACTTCTGGTTCGACAAGCCGATCTGTGAAGATCGACAAGCCAGTGGGTCATGACCGGTAGGCCGATTACCCATATTGGTTTACCAGCGAAGAGCTGAAATTTTTCCATAAAATGTGCAGTTTTTTGATGCAATTTTAATTTTATTTTTGGGACAATTTTGAGAAACATTAAATTTGGATATGACCAAAATATGGAGTATTCGATCTATCCAGGATTGAAGACCTAAAGATTGGATTACATGAAGAAGGATATAGCTTGAGGATTCAAGGATGAAGAATCGATAATATGTTTCGATTATTCTCTTGTAATCTTTATTTTTTATTCTCTAGGTGGAACCATAATATTATGGTTATTTATTATTATTTTGCTTGTTGCTTTGCTTAATTGATTTGCTTGTCTATATTATAGTATGATTTTCCATGTATATTGATAACATGCCATATAGAATAGGGAGTGCCACTCATATTAAAAGTTTTCATTCATTCCTTTTAAAATAAGAGCTTGATTTCAAAATATTGAGTGGGAGAAGGTTTTCGAAGAGAGGACCTAAGGCCTCCATCATTGGTCTATAGGAAGAACATGGTGGTCCTAACCCCTAGGAAGGGATTTCTATCATGTACTAGATTGGATCTCCGAGAGGATAAGGTATTTTAGCATGATTTATGGTTGCACACCCCTAGGTGGTGATTATAAATCATGGATAAAATATTGAAATGATGGTTATACACTCATGTTAATTTTATTATTAACCTTCCATAGGAGCTTTGTTAATAAAATTAATGGCCAAAAAAACAATTATTAATATATGCTGGATGATACGGGTCCTAGATGGCATATATTAATCAAGAGAGGATCTGTGTTTCTGATTGAATTTGGCATGACTCCCCTAGGAACTTGTTGAATTCTGAGTTGGGAATTATCGTTGTGAGGTTGTGACATTTTCAAGGTTTTGACACATAAACACATTTGTATATTTTTACATGATTATTTTATCTTACTAAATTAGTATGATGTGTTTGCTTATATTTGGTATATGATTCTTTATTGTAGATTAAAAATGTCTAAAAACGCTTTATCTTTGATACTTGACAAAAACCTATTAACTAGAGAGAATTATAATGATTGAAAACGGAACCTAGATATCGTCATTTCCTTTGAGAAACTAAAATTTATTCTGACAACCTCTTGTCCTCCCAAGCCTACGGGAGACTCAACTAATGAGCAATTCCAAGCGTACGATTGCTAGAAAGATGCAAATGATCAAGCCTGCTGCTATGTTATGGCTAGCATGAACAATGTGCTGCAAGCTCAACATGAGGATTATGAGACTGCTAAGCAGATCTTGGATAATCTAGAAGACATGTTTAGAGGCCAAGCCATAACAAAACGACAAGGGGCACTTCGAAAACTCTTAAACTATAAGTGGAGGCAGGGGACATCTGTAAAGGAGCACATGATGTTGGTCATAGGTTATCTCGTTGAGGCACAAACCAATGGAGCTGACTTCAATGCTGAAACTCAAATGACTATGGTCTTTGAGACTTTGTCAAAGGAATTTATTCCATTTAAAGCGACATTTAATTTGAGTAATAGGCGGGATATGACCTTAATAGAATTAATGAAACAGTTACAAAAGTTTGAACTGCTGATCAGGGAGTCTCCTGCGGGTGGTGAGGCCAATTTGACGGTTGCTTCTGGTTCCAATCCGAACTCTAGGAATGGAAAGAAACAACAAGCCAAGAATAGAAAGTTTTCTATTCTTGCTAACAACAAGAGCAAGAAGAAGAAGAAGAAGAACCCAAAGAAGCTTAAGTGCTTTTTTTGTGGGAAGGTTGGGCATATCAAGAAGCATTGCAAGGACTTCCTTTCCAAAGGAGGTAGTTGTGATCTTCTGTATTTAGAAACTTGTTTGGTTGAGGAATCCAGTGACATTTGGGTCATAGATTCTGATGCAACTAATCATGTTTGTATTTCTCTATAGGGGTTCAAAGAAACAAGAAGTCTGCTTCATGAAGACTTCACGCTTTAGATGGGCGATGGATCCTTAGTCTTAGTGGAAGCAGTGGGAGACGTCTATCTTTATTTTGATAATTATAGGAATTTAATTTAGCAAGATTGTTTTTATGTTCCTAAATTTAAAAGGAATTTAATTTTTGTAGCTTGTTTATTTAAAGACTCCTATTTGGATTCTTCTAATAATAAAGTGGTGATTCATAAAAACAAATCTTTTATCTGTTCTGAATGGATGCAAAAAAATCTATATTTTATCAAACCTAAGATGGACTTACAACTTAATTTTGAGTAAATGATAATAACTTTAAAATACTTAAAACTTCTTACTCTAATAAGACTTATCTTTGGCATTTGCACCTTGGTCTTATTAACCTGAACAAGATTCAAAGGTTGGTAAGGGATGGACCTTTAAGTCACTTAAAGGTGGAATCTATACCTCAATGTGAATTTTGTTTGAAGGGTAAAATGACCAAAAGACCATTCGGGTCTAAAGGCAATAGGGCCGAAGGGGTTCTAGAACTTGTGCATAGTGATGTTTGCGGACCGATGAACATCCAAAAACTTGTGCATAGCTAAGTAGCTCAATTGGTACTCGAGAAGGAAATAAGAACCTCTTAAGGAAGGTTTGAGGTTCGAACCCGAGGGACGCGAAAGAAATCCCTGAGGGGCCAGAGGGCCCTAGAGGGGACAATACGGATGCATGGGCGGCACGGGGATGGTCTACCAATAAGAGCCATGAGTCCGGGGGCCCCGCAAGGTGGGTCCTATGGAGCCTTGAGGGAGTACGCCTAGGCCAGACGCCACACAGAGCTTGTTTATCTTCCTAAAGGGGTAAAATCTATAGGGTGTAAGTGGATCTACAAGAGGAAAAGAGGAGTGGATAGAAAGGTCAAAACCTTTAATGCTAGACTGGTAGCTAAGGGTTACACGTAAAAGGAAGGAATCGATTATGAGGAAACCTTCTCGCCTGTAGCCATGCTTAAGTCCATCCATATTCTCTTGTCCATAGCTACCGCTCTCGATTATGAGATTTGACAGATGGATGTCAAGACGGCTTTTCTTAATGGTTATCTTGATGAGTCCATTTATATGGAACAACCATACGAGTTCAAGGTCAAGGGTCAAGAGGGCAAGGTTTGTAAGTTGTTAAAGTCAATTTATGGACTTAAGCAGGCTTCCCATTCTTGGAACATAAGATTTGATCAAGTGATCAAGACTTATGGATTCTCATAAAATGTGGATGAGCCCTGTGTTTACAAACACATTAAGGATGAGAAGGTAGTTTTTCTACTGCTCTATGTAGATGACATTCTGTTAATTGGCAATGACATTGGGGCATAGTCATTGGTCAAATTATGGTTGACCAAGCAATTGGACATGAAAGACTTGGGTGAGGCTACTTTTGTTCTCGGTATCCAGATCTTACGGGATAGGAAGAACAAAATGATAGTTTTGTCACAAGCTAGCTACATAGATAAAATTCTCAAGAGATTTGCAATGTAGGATTTCAAGAAAGGTGGGCAACCATAGGTCTGGAATTACTCTTTCTAAGAAAGACTCTCCAAAGTCTGAGGAAGAAATAGAATACACGAAGAAGGTGTCTTATGCTTCGGCAGTAGGTAGTCTCATGTATGCCATGCTTTGCACATGACCAGATATTTATTATGCGGTCGGGATTGTAAGTCGATTTCAGGTGGATCTAGGACCAAACCATTGGGTTGCGGTTAAGCATATTTTTAAGTACCTGAGAAGGACTTGAGGGTATATGCTTGTGTATTCGGGTAAGGACTTAATTCCTCAAGGATATACTGACTTAGATTTTCAATCATGTCTAGATTCGAGGAGATCGAATTCTGGGTTTGTGTTTACTCTGGGCGGCGGTGCCATCAGCTAGAGAAGTGTGAAGCAAGATTGCACTTTGGATTCAATTATGGAGGCCGAGTATGTGGTAGCTAGTGATGCTTCGAAAGAAACAGTGTGGCTCCACAAGTTCCTTGGGGATCTTTAGGTAGTTCTTGGTATGGATAAGCTAGTATCACTGTACTATCATAACAGTGTGGCGGTAGCTAATGCTAAGGAACCAAGATTTCACAAGAAGAGTAAGCATATTGATAGAAAGTATCATGTGATAAAGGAATTTGTCAAGGGCGGGCATGTCACGGTGTGCAAAATCAAGTCAGAGGACAATTTAACTGATCCATTCACGAAGACACTTACTAGGAGAGCCTTCAAGAGGCATGTGGAAGCTATAGGGATGCGAGATTTGTCATTTTTACTCACTTAGTGCAAGTGGGAGATTGTTAGACATGTATGCCCTAAGGAGTAAAAATGCAATATGTTTTTGGAGACATTTTTATCAATAAAGAATTCATTTATTATATATACCAAATTCTTGTCCTCTTTATGTTCATATTTGTTGAATGTATGTTAAGCAAATAATAGTCTAAGACTGTCGGTCTAAACCTTTAAGAATTGAGCATATGATAGACAGATTATACAGAAGACACGATTCTTAAGGTGATGGTCTAAAACATAAGATCCGTAATCGAGGGAATAAAGTTGGGTACTTTATTCATGTAAAGATTGTTATGTTGTCTATATCCCTATTAAGAGATGGTTTATCTTGGCCATTAGAGGTGGACTTCATGAATAGAAACATTGGCACGTTGTCATACGTGACGATGTGTTGGATCAGGACAAAAAGTGAATTGATTTGGATTAATAATTCTTTCTCGACAAATCGATTCACTTTAGACATTCATTTGTATTGTATCTTAATCTTGAGATGAATAGTGCACCCGTTGTCTTGACTTGTATCTTTTGATGTACCAAAGAGTGATACCCACATTTTAATAGTGGTATGCATGTTGGTACATTAGAGGCATGACTCTTGATAACGTAGACCTGTTATTCATATATATGGAATCCATAGCTCCTCCTTAGGAGTAGTGATATCCTTTTATATGCATTATTCTGAAATTGAAAAACTAGAGTGCTCAACCATTTGGATACATAAGTGTAACCGAATGGTAAACTGTGTTTGGATGGTAAGTTTTTCGATGGTGAGATAATGGAACATAAGATAAAGATAATCAGTAAGGTAAGATAGAACTTGTCTTTAAGCCGGTTATGGATAATCGTATGGGGATATAATACACTATGATATGTCATGGAGACTTAGCTATAAGGGTTTCATTATTCTATATAGTTCGAGAGTGCAGCTCCAAGCTTTTAGTGGAGTAACGTTAGAGTTGATAATTATGAAATATATATCTAAGATATTGGGTTTCATAATTATTAGGAGCTTGAACTATATAGGTCCATTTGGTTCCCTTTGCTAGCTCATAAAAATCTGTAACGATACGACATGCTTTTCAATAATTGGTGACTTATGTCAGATTTATTAGATTGGTTGAAATTCAAAAGAATCAAATAATTCATGTCTGTTTATTGGTTGAATTAATTTTGTGATAAAATTAATTCAAGATAACTTTGTTGAATTACTGGGATCGCATAATTCTTGTTTGTTTATCCGTTGATTTAATTTTGGATAAATTAAATCAAGATAAACTTATAGAATTATTACGAATCTATTTATTATCCTTGAGATTAACTAGATAAAGTTGTTTTAATTAGATAACTTTTCTATTGGATTATTTGAATTAAAACTAAGACTTTATCCTATAGAATCTCAGGTGGAAAATAAAAGATTCGCTGAGATTTTTTGTTGGCAGTTCGGTATGCCGATCCTCAAGTTTGGCCTGCCGTTTCGGCCTGCCTATGTGCAAATAAAAAAGCATGCGTTTTCACGTAGATGTTTAAAGAAGATATCTCTAAAGTTTTACGCTAACAATATATAAAAAATAAAATGTAGTATAAACTTGGATAGTGTAAAAAGGAAATGGGACCTACCTACTTTTCATGAAAGGTTAAAATTTTGACCACATGATCCAAAGGAGATGCATAGGTACAACATGTGGAAGGAACAACTTTTAAAGTTCAATTTTGCCCAAACTTCTTAATTTTGCAAAAAAAAAAAAAAAAGAAAAAGAAAAAGAAAAACCTTAAGAGTTAAACTTAAGCAAATAGTTGTCATCAAATCATGCCTAAAACAGGCCTTCTCCCCTTCATATCTCTTAAAAATCTTTCAAAAATTACAACTCCTAATCAAAGTTTGAAGCAAGTTCAAGGAGTTTTATTCAAGATTAACAACTTTTCAAAGGTAAAGTCCACTATGTTTCCATGTGGATTTTATTGTTTCTATTGAATTTTTAATGATTTTGATGGAGATTTTGTCATGATTTTTGTCAAGGAGATTTGGACCAAAATCAAGCTCTTTTGAGGAAGATTACAATACTTGCAAAATATTTGGTAAAAAGTTTTATCCTTCGCTTTTAAGGTTGGTATTTTTTATGAAGTTGATATGAACCACGCCAAGAACTGACGCAACCCTAACCAAAATTGGCCTCCAAGATCGAAACGCCTAATCGGATTTGAAATGGAACCGCGACCCGATGCTTAACAAGAAGCACGAACCTTGGTATATGGACACCACAATCAGTTATGGACGGACTGATTGATAAGTCTATGAACGCTACGGAATCTTCCGATAAGTTTGAATAGTTTGTTTAGGAACCGAAGAGAATTAAACCTCAAATTGTGTGTAAAAACCAAGTTACCATTGAATGAAATTCGTTACAATATATAGTGGTTTCCTTTGCAAATTTTGAGCTCCTAATTGCCTATGGAATTTCGGGCAAATCAATTACCAGCCAAAAAGATACTCAATCTAAAGCAAATAAAGTAAGTTTCCTAAATGGCTTAAAAGCCTTACAATAATATAAAAGTAAACGCATGTTTTGGAAAAGAAAAGGAAACCAGACAATAATCAGGCAATTAGCTGATTCTTCTCGCCACTTGTCGCCTCAAATTGGGAAAGTAACTGAAATGGAAAATAGCGAGATTATTTGCAGTCATAGGATTATTCGATCCCTTCTAGAACTTGAATCACGTATTTATTGGTCTGGATATCACATGCAATTCCCTCAATGGGGCTCCATGCGATAGCTTGAGCCCAGGATGCTTGAATCAGCCCAATAAGCATTTCTTTGAATTTCTTTGCACGAGCTCTCGTAACCGGACCAATGGGAACTTGAATTGGATCTAAATATGTCTCATCCCTTATGCTCTTGCTTGTGCTACCGATGCCCTCATCATTCCCCTCCTCTTGAGAAGGATTTGTCCTCAAATCGTCACCTGCATCAAAAGGACTTAGATCAGAAACATTAAAGGTGGCGCTTACACCACTCACCTGGCAAATCTAGCTTGTATGCATTATCATTGATCCTTTCAAGAATTTGAAAAGGGCCATCCCCTCTAGGCAACAGCTTGGACTTCCTTTGTTCTGGAAACCATTCCTTGCGTAAGGGCAACCATACCCAATCGCCGGGCTCGAAGACGAGCTTGTGACGCCCTTTGTTGGCTTGTTGAGCATATTGCTTAGTCCTTCGCTCGATGTTGAGTCTTGCCTTCTCGTGTATCTGCTTAATGAGGTCAGCTTTTCTTTTCCATCTAAATTCACACGCTCAGACAAAGGTAATGGCATTAAATCCAAAGGAGTTAAAGGATTAAAACCATAAACAATTTCAAACGGTGAAAATTGAGTAGCAGAATGAACAGATCGATTATAAGCAAACTCAACATGTAGTAAACACTCCTCCCAAGTTTTGATGTTCTTTTTAATGATAGCCCGCAACAAAGTTGACAAGGTTCTATTCACAACTTCTGTTTGACCATCGGTTTGAGGATGACAAGTAGTCAAAAACTAGCTTAGTGCCTAACTTAGCCCACAAAGTCTTCCAAAAGTAGCTTAAGAACTTTGCATCCCTATTGATGAGGGCATCGGTAGCACAAGCAAGAGCACAATGGAAGAGACATATTTAGATCCAATTCAAGTTCCCATTGGTCCGGTTATGAGAGCTCGTGCGAAGAAATTCAAAGAAATGCTTATTGGGCTGATTCAAGCATCTTGGGCTCAAGCTATCGCATGGAGGCCCATTGAGGGAATTGCATGTGACATCCAGACCAACAAATGCGTGATTCAAGTTCTAGAAGGGACCGAATAAATCTATGGCTGCAAATAATCTGGCTACTTTCCATTTCAGTTACTTTCTCAATTTGAGGCGACAAGTGGCGAGAAGAATCAACTAATTGCCTGATTATTGTCTAGTTTCCTTTTCTTTTCCAAAACATGCGTTTACTTTTATATTATTGTAAGGCTTTTAAGCCATTTAGGAAACTTACTTTATTTGCTTTAGATTGAGCATCTTTTTTGGCTGGTAATTAATTTGCCCGAAATTCCATGGGCAATTAGGAGCTCAAAATTCGCAAAGGGGAACCACTATATATTGTAACGAATTTCATTCAATAATAACAAGTTTTACACACAATTGGAGGTTTAATTCTCTTCGGTTCCTAAACAAACTATTCGAACTTATCGGAAGATTCCATGGCGTTCAAAAACTTATCAATCAGTCCGTCCATAACTGATTGTGGCGTCCTCACATACCAAGGTTTGTGCTTCTTGATAGGCATCGGGTCGTGGTTCCATTTCAAATCCAATTAGGCGTTTCGATCTTGGAGACCAATTTTGGTTAGGGTCGCGTCAGTTCTTGGCGTGGTTCGTATCATTTGGTATCAGAGCGAGGGTTCTAATCAAGTTTTGCTTATCCATTTTTTAGTTTTCGTTTGTTTCAATTATTCATGAGTCTTGATTTCTATTATCAAAGTCGGGTTTTTTTTAAAAAAAAAAAAGAGAAAAGAAAGAAAAAAAAACAAGGGAAAGAAGAGACAAGAGGATCCGAAAAAAA
>CAMOHE010040722.1:0-19454 GCA_946598075.1 Artocarpus hirsutus | reverse complement strand
TAGGTTTGGTGGTAGGCAGATATATGCGAGCGAGGATGACGGCGTTGTTAACCATGCTTTGGTCCGGGATTTGGAGGAAGACGCTGTGCGGCTGGAGCAGTTTGGTGCAGAACTGGAAGCCGACTAGGTTAATTTCAACTTTGAGGGTTTTTCCATCTATGCATCTGGTTCCTATTAGTTTTTCTTTGTAAAATTCCCAGATCAGAAAAATGTTTTTCATGATGACTTCTTGTGCATTTGTCTGTAGCCTTCTATTTTTTTCTTATAGGATTTGAAATAGCCTATGGCCATTTGTAAATAAATTGTTGAAGAATTTTGCAAAAAACTGTTACACCTGTTGTTCAATCTTAAAAAGTACAATTCTATATAACCTCAAGTATAAGGTTGTTCAAGTAATAAAATTCGGTGAATTTGAGGTCGAATCCATAGGGAAAGATAATGCTAAAGGTCCAGTGTATTTGTTATATTAACTAATTATTTATTTTAAAACTGAAAAATATAAAGATTAATATTTATTGTTTACAATATATATTTATATTTTTTTACAGCATTTTTTATTTTCAGATTTTTGTTATTATGGAACTTCAATAACAAGAAATATAGCTTAAATTAAAATAAAATTTCAACAATAAGTGCAATTAATTTAAAATAACTTTAACAATAACAACAAATAAACAGGGGTTAAATAGTAATTATAAATAATGTAAGGTTCAAAGGTTTCGTTTTTTGACAATGAACTTAAATAAATTTTATTTTTTCTTATTATTTATTAATTGTAAGTTTTTCTTATTCTTTATTAATTGGTTTACAAATACATTATATCATTTTATGCCGACAATAAATCAAGCATTATTAAGTATTTATTATGTCATTTTATGTCTATAATGTAGTAAAAATTCAACATAATAAACAAGCATAATCTTAACATTACTTAATTAAAATAACAACTAAAATAATAAGTTAAACAATTATTGAGTCATTCTTTGTCTACGGCTAATTAAGGTCCTCTCAAGCATTATTTGTATCGGTCTATGCCTTTAAAATATCAAAACTCATTATTTGTATCCGTCTATGCCTTCAAAATATTAAAACTAGAATTGTGGCAGAGTTTGGGCCGAGAAAATTTTAAAATTCTAAGTTTTCTTGCAAATGTTTTGACATTATAACTGTTTAAAAAACTAAGAAAAACTAAAAATGTTTAAATTGATTTTGTTAAAATTTTCCCCTCCCATCTTAGCTAAAAAGGAAAATAAAAAAAAAAACTTAAAATAAAAACAAATGAAATATTATTGAGCATAATTTTTAGAATATAAACTGAATAATATTTTACAAAACCTTAAACTAAAAACTGAAATTTAAAAACTAAACTACGAACTCAAATGGTGTTTTTTTTACACTGAGGGATGAGGAACCAGGGGCATGTATTTACAGGCCAAAATTGGCAACTGCCACATATTTTTTAAATTTTTTTCTACTATTTTTCCTTTGAAGTCTCGGCCCAATTTGCCATTTTTTTAACAATTTTTCTTTCTTTTTACTTCAATTTTTCTTCCGTTCTCTTCTCAAGAGTATCTGGGTTTTTGCCTGAGATCCACTGCTTCGCGGTGGGAGGTACGGCGTGCTGTTTAATCTGGGCCTTTCGTTTCGCAATCCAACAACCAAAACTCAAGGCGCAAGGATGGGACCGGTGGGACTGTGTGGGACTTTTGGTTAAGCAATCGTGGACCGTTGGATTTAGTAGCGAATGGACAAGATCGAGAGCTCACAAGCACTAGCGGAAACGCTATGCCGGATCAGACAAGGTGTGACAGAAGTGGGACCCGCCTGCGCATGCGCTGACGTGTGCAATGATTGCACTCACATGCGTCTCAAGATTCGATGGCCGGATGAATGGCGGAGCAATCCGACGTTGGAGATTAAGCTGCGTGTTCCTTTTAGATCAAAATTCGAATTTTCAAGAGTTTTTAGGCATTTAATGTTTGATTTTGCCTTTTTTTAGTGCTGTTTTGCTCGGTCTTTGCCAAATTTTAAACGTAGAGATAGAAAATTAAAACAAAATTAATTATTTTATAAATATAATATATAACAATAATATTAAAAATATTTATTTTATATTAAAATCTACAAAAAAAATTACAAATTTTTATAATTCTAAACTCATTTTGTTTGACATAGACATAATTTTTAAGACGAAATATTTTTAAAAATTACTACAAATATTATAAAACTTATTTACAAACCTAAAACACACTATAAAACATACTAATGCCCCGTTTGGTAAGAAAGAAAGAAAATAAAAGGGAAGAGAAAACTATAAAGGAAAGAAAACTATAGGAAAAGAAAAGTTTTGATTTTCCTTTTACTTTTTTAATATGTGAAGGTGGAAAGAAAATTATTTTATCTTCTCTTATTTGGTATTAAAAGAAAAACCAAATGAATAGAAAAACTAATATTAATACAATTATCATTTTGCCCAAATATTATTTAGTTATTTCTCTAATTTGATGCCCAAATTTGTTGTTAGAATTTTGATAGAAAAAAAAAGACAAATTGGTAATTTTTTTTTCTTTACATTGTTGTAAAACTTTTCTTTCATAAAATCTATCTATATTTGGAGAGATTAAATTTGACAGGACCCATATGTCATTTTTTTCACTCATTTTTCCTTTCCATCCTAATTTTTTTCTACCAAACATCCCAGCATATCAATTTTTATCCCAAAATCCTTCTAATGTTTTTTTTTTGCTTCACTTTTCACTTATACCAATCAGAGCATTAGACTCAAAATAAAAATATTACTACTCATTTTTACTGTTTTGATTAATTTCAAACTAAACTAATATTTTACATAAGAAATCGATTATAAAAATTACCAAAAATACTAAACATAAAAACATATTAAAAACTTAATTTTAAACATATTTTTACATTAAGACACTAAAATACTTTTTAATACTTAATTGCTATTAATCAAGAAATTTAACAAAAATATTAATACAAAATGATTGATATTAGCTTTGAAAAATATGTATTTTCTAAGTTTCATTATTTCCAAAAACAAGATCTTCTGGATTCCCTAATTTGGTATGGCTAATCAAGCTGCTCCTTGCCTTGAAAGAATTAAATGCTTGGAGAAATTTTATTTCGGCTTCGAGCTTAAAACATAACTTTTATGAAAAGTGCTCGGCTTTGTGCTAATCACTTTAGCGACTTTTTAAAGTTGTTTTCTAGAACAGCAAATTATGAGATAATCTTGTATTTTTTTTAAAAAAAGGTTTACCAACCAATATGGCTGGCGCAAAAAGAAAGGGGGAGAAAGTTGCTACATTTTACTTTCGAAGGTTCTGGCACTGGGTTTTTAAACTTTCAAAATAGGTCGAGAGACAACCATTTTACACTTAATCATATACAGCGTATGGCAAACGGTTTTTTGGTTTTTCACTTCCCTTGAATCAGGGAGATGATAAGCGCCAAATCCCTCCGATATTTTGATTTCTTCTAAGATTATTTTGACATATCTTTGATCCATCTATCATATTTCATTTCGTCTCTTAACTTTTTAAAACCGGTTAGAGTACCCTCCGATGATAAAAAGCCTAACAAAATGCCCCCTCTACTGTTCAATTTTATCTCTACGACGAAAAGAATTATTGCATGATAAGTCATTAGATGTATTTAATTAAAATTTTAATATTTTTTAATGTTTAACAATATGTTACGTTAACAATTCCATCATGAATGTAAACGTAACTGGATAGAAGGGATGCTTTAACCGGTTTTTAAAGTTGGAGGGAAAGTTAAATATGGTACATACGGGAAGAGAAAATTTATGAGAATAATCCTTTGCTGCATTCCCAGGGTCAAGGTAGATCGTTCTTTCATTCATCAATAAGGTCCTGGTCATCCACTTTTTCAGGATAGGAAACAAGCGTTAACAAAAAAAGAGATGTTTCTCTTCGTACCTCAAATCAATAGGAACGGTAGCTTGTTAAGCTGGCTTATAAATATTTATTTGCCTTTGGGAAAATAAGAAATTGAAGATTTTATTGAAATTGTCCATCTGAAAATTTTTCGAAAATCTATTCCTAGGTTCTTCTTTTAATTATAACATCGAATGGTTTTAAAGCCCTCAATATCTACTTAAACCTTTCCAAATCTCACGAAGACTGGGTATGAGCTTCATCCTGGCCATTACACCCACGAAGACCCGAATGATTCTTAAGACAAAAAAAGAAAACTACATGCTATACCATGCTTTTAAAATAGCTTTTATTCATATTACACGTGAAACTATTTATATTATTTGTTTAAGTCGTATTCAAACATTTGTGGCGTTAAAAAAAAATAAGTTTTAAAATATAGAATTTATAAAAATTCCCAAATTAAGAATCAGTCCACACCTCTTATGAAGATGTCTAAAAGTCTAATAGACCGTTTGATATATAGGTTCAAAACCGTTTCAAGTAGTTCAAATCATAAAGATGGTTCAACTTGACATTTGATGGAATAATAACTAAGATCAGTTCAAACTATAAAGGCGATTTTAAAATGGCCTAAACGCCTAAAATCTAAACTTTGTCCCCTTGAAGTTCACATGATTTGAATTATTTTCTCTAGTAAAAACTATTTTCATTCTCATTTTTCTTTTATAAACCATAATTTTTCAAACACTAGTTCTCGTTTTAAACTTGATGTAATGTTTAATTCTCGTATTAAACCTTTACGTTTCAAACGCTGGTTGAAACCACCGCTTAAACTATACAGTTTTTTGAACTGACGTTTAGAATGTAAATATTTAAAGTAAGAATATTAAGTTTAAACGAAAATTGATATTTAGAAAAATACAGTTTATGAAAGAAAAATGAGAATATGAATGGTTTTTATTGTAAAAAATGGGTCAAACCGTGCAAACTTTAGGGGTGGCAAAGTTTAGATTTTAAGGGTTTAGACCGTTTTAAAATCGGCTTTATGGTTTAAACCGACCTTAGTTTATGCAACCAAACGCCAGTGTGAACCACCTGTATGGTTTCAACCAGCTAAACCTATGCACCAAATGCCTTGTGAAACCTACAATTCAAATCATAAAGTTCTAAACTACACTATTTTGACCCCGTGCACCAAACAAATCATAAAACTGCACCTAACTCAGCAAACGTAATAAATGATGCAAAAGAGTTTCTTTCAGTAGATGGTTTCAAAACCTCTACCAATTTCTTATAGCAAGTTATACACGCGATGCAATAAAGGCTTGTCTAGTATCACTAGAAAGATAAGTGCTAGTTGTACGCTCTTTTACACTCTCCAATCACGATAACATCTAGACTCTACTATCTTATTTCTATTTAAATAATAATTTATAATGTTAGTAGATTCCACGTGTTAGGCATTGATTAAAAAGAGTGTAAAACAAAGTAAAAAAAAGGAATACAGCTAGCACTTCTCCTACTACAAAAGAGTGAATCTACTTGTTCTTGGATAATATTATTTGATGACATTGGCTATTAAAACTATCTTGTGTATTTCCAAGAAAATACTTCTTGGTAACCGTGGCTCATAAATCTGGCAAAAAGAAGGCTACACAGTCAAAACTCTATAACTCACCTTTGTACAACTAAATACTTGTTCCGTGGAAACAACGAACAATCTGAAGTTAAAGCTTTATACCCAAATCGATTAAGGAAAAAAAATGTTGCGAGTACAGCTCTAGCAGAGTACAATCTATTAAAAAATAAAATCCATGATATGCACAATTCCAAACCTTTGCAACTTTCTATCTCTCGTAAAAATTCACAAAGTACAAAGTTTTTTTCTTTTTTTTGGTTCAAATCTCTATATTCGTGAGATCATAATCCTCAATCTACCATGGGCACCCCATGATCCCTTTGCCTGTGGAAGAAACACTTGCCTTCTCCTAAATTTGCAAGAAACCTACAAGTTAGTGATGAAAAGGACAATTTAAAAGGTCTCGTTGTCTCGCTTTGCTTTTCTTTTTAATTGCTGGAAAAGGGTAGACAGATTCTGAAATTTTTCTTATAGTCCTCAGGGGGGGCGGTGAATTTAAGAGAGCAAATTGCAATCCACAATTGTAATCAGAACTTTTAAGTACCTGTGAATCAGCACCTAGAGTTAGCCCCACGCCATCGAACAAGCATAAGTGACGACTAGTTTACCATCAAAACCAAAATTCTGCGCATCAAAGCATTAACAAGTGAAATAAAAGAGAAAACATGGTAAAAGCTAAAATGCATCTACGAATATAGTACCAAATACTCAACCATCTACGAAACATCACCTGGCTCTCCATTGTGATTTACACGGATAGAAAGTAAAGAGAAAAAAGTCAAGAGTCTCTTTTGTGCTCTGAATCATGTAGCAGCAGGTTCAAGAGGTAACCATACGTAACTATTTGTTCAAAGGAAACATATTGAAACACATTAAAAACAAATAGAAGAACAAGTCAACAGACAAGAAAGTCAAAACATCTCAGTATACATCCCCCGACGAGAAAGGGCATTGCTAGTGGTTGGATACTGTTGTATACATCTCATATCAGTCACATGAGAACATTTATAAGCATCTCATGTCAACAATAACAGATTTTTGCCATGCATTCAGCCTTCTATTCATATCATTTTAACAATTATTCCATTATTGTTTCTCGATCTGCTACATATTAATTAACCAAAAAAATATTTTGGCAGCATCATGCCCATCAACTATCACATTAGTACAAAATTCTTGCCAAAGTTGTTCGTTGACTGATAAATGTCACTAGAAGGAACAAGTTCACAATTAGATGACATATGACAACAAAAGTGATATTTAGGGTGTTTGACATGATGATTAGAACCATTGATTAGAACTGTAAACATTGTAGCATGTGAGAGTTTTATATTGTAGCAACTTTTTTGCTTTTATTACAGCATGTGAGAGCTTTACACTGTAACAACGTTTTTGCTTTTAGTGTAGCATGTGAGAGCTTTATACTGTTCTTAACTAAAAAATTGATTAAAACCAACTACTGCCAAACATACTAATAGATAACGTCTTCAAGCAATATCCTTCTTCAAAGCAGTGGTACAAAGACCTAGGTCATCTCCAATTCCTATAGACAAAATAATTTGCAAGTGTTTGTTGTCATAAGCTAAGACTGCAATGTTGGTCAATACAGATAAAATCCATCGAAAAGGTGGTCTAAAAATTAGAACAACAATTAGCCAAAGTTGAAAAGTATTAAAAAATTCCAAATCCTATATGAAAATATTTTTTCAATTTTTTAGGATAATGTTCAGGTAAAATAAAACAAATGTGCTTGACCAATGTAGATAATATCTATGAACAAAGTATTGTTATTTGTTAATTATGAATGTGATAAATGCACCACAGACAACAATTTCTTTTTCTTTTTTTCCCTTTAGTATAGCAACCGCCTCTGCAGACAACATATATGCCTCAGCAAGACCGTATACAACCCTTTAAATAAAGAGCAAACGGAAAAGACGTCCGAAGAACATACGTTGTAGAGATCAATGACTGATTCATCAGGATTCAGGGAGAATGCGCTGTTGACATAAACAAACTACAAAAACATGAAGAGAAAATTAAACCTCTCACACTTATAGAGAAGCAATCGTCCATAAGAAATAACGGACTCATCTACCAATGTATCTCGGTGAAGTTGACGCCTTATAAAATCAATAACCTTTGCAAATTTGTCAGTTCCAGGAATCTGCCATGCATAAAACAACATATAATTAGTCACACTACAACATAAGAACGATAATTCTTTCAACATCAAAGAGATATAATCCATCAGTATCAACGGTTTCTAAACTTAAGAACATATGTTCATGATAATATACAGCATTAGAACACTGACACTTCAGAACCTACTTGAACATATATATAATCATGATTACAACTATATATATATATATATATATGTACACATCTTAATTTATTTACACTTTTGAGTAGCCGAAATGCAGATTTCAACTCAATTGTACTAAAAAATTAAAATCTAGAGTAAAATGTTCACTACAGAAATCCACACTAATCATTAATATAACATAAATAGAAATCTAAACTAAAAATGCAACTACAAAAATCTTGTAACAGTCTAATAATCTATATAAATAAACAAAATTAAACACATCAAGAAAAGTTTTATAAATGCAAAAGTCAGTGAAATGAAAAAATTCAATCCCAATTATACTCAAAATTTTAAATCTAGATTAAAGTTTTCACTCCAAATACCCAAAACAATCATCAGAACAATAGAGAAATACAAACACAAAAATAAGTAAAACCCTAAATTTAAGAGAGTAAAATGCAAAAAACCTTGAACTTGGCTTGCTTGAGTATGGGAGCATCGCCTGTGGCTCTCAGATGAACAACCTCTGCAACCAAATCAAAGAGCCCACTAATCAATCAATTAATTACTAAACAAGCCTCAAACTAGGGAAAAAAAATCCCAACTTTAAAACCCAAATCAAAAAGTTCAATTTGAGGCTCACCTTTTTGAACGGCGTTCAGAGATTAGGCACCGCTCATTGCTTTTCTCGCATGAAACAATTATTTCTCCAACCCTTAAATCAGAAATCGAATTACAACGACGATGTTTAATTGGTTATTTTCTCGAACTTTCCCAAGAAAATTAACCAAAGCGGAATTCTCGTAGCTGGACTTGTCGGTCGCCCTTGTTGCTGGTTTTGGTTTACCTGTTTCTGTCGTTTCTCTGAAATGATTAGTCGTTTCACTTATTTTTTGTCGTTTTATCGATATTTTGCAGTTTAACTTGACGGCTGTCGTTTCCTATGACGCTGTCGTTCACACGAGCGTTCATCACGTGCTCGACAAGTGAACAACACAATGTGCCATACAGCCTGCCAACACATCACCTCATTTAGTATTTAAAAAAAGTAAAAGCGTAAACTAGCCGTTACAACTGACCGCACGGACTCATGATGAAAAAATTAAAAAAAAAGAAAAGAAAAGAAATTCCCCGTAACGGTCAGATTCCTTAGTACATCTCGTCAACAGCAAATACAACCGTTAAGCCCCTCCTTATATCTTCCCACTCGCCAAACCCAATTCACGCTCACCACAATTGTCTCACCTTTTCATTCCAATCTCAACGAAAAGAGAAAATCAAGAAATTCCCCGGTTTCCGATCAACTTCGGCCAATTCTCAACATGGGTCTCTCTGTAGCTGATGGTCCTCAAACCCCCTACTACCACACCCACAAGGCTTTCCTCTTCTGCAACTACATCCTCCTCGGGGCTGCCTCGAGCTGCATCTTCCTCACCCTCTCCCTCCGACTCATCCCCTCCGTCTGCGGAGTCTTCCTTATCCTCCTCCATATTCTCACCATTGTGGGGGCCGTCTCGGGCTGCGCGGCCGCCTCTGCTGGGACAGGGAAGTGGTACGGGGCCCACATGGTGGCGACCGTGCTCACCGCCATCTTCCAGGGGTCTGTGTCGGTACTTATTTTCACGAGGACTTCGAGCTTCTTGGGGAAACTTGAGTCGTACGTAAGGGAAGAGGATGGGGCAGTGATACTAAAGTTGGGAGGTGGGTTGAGTGTGTTGATATTTTGCCTAGAGTGGGTGGTTTTAACACTTGCCTTCTTCTTGAAGTACTATGCTTATGTCGAAGGAGGAGACGGAAAGGCGATGGTGGTGATGAGAAGGAGCGCCAGGGTTCAGCAGGAGGAGGATTTGAAGGACTGGCCATGGCCGTTCCAAGTCTAATTTTTTTCCCCTTTTGTTGGGGGTTTTTTTGGGGTTATTGTCTCATTGACATGACCATCCGTGATGATATGCTGATATATTGAGCTCTCTCCATATAAATGCGTGTCTTGTATTTTTTCATTCATTTTAATGTTTTTCTCAATTGGGTTATTCCTTAGTTTATATATGAGTTCAATTTGATTTGTATATGTTGATGATATGAAATCTATTCCATTATTGCATCACAAATCGGTGCTTCTTTCTCTTTTTTTTTTTCATTTTTGATTTTCGTCTTATCTCAATTTTGAAGTGCAAATTCAATTCTGGACACGGTTATCCGGAGTGTCATTTTCTTCCTCATTGATTAAAAAAAAGGAATTTTTCTCCCAAAAAAATAAAGAGAACTCCCTCTAGAAAATTAAAAAAAGGATTATGCAATATCTCAAAACAAAAAAAGAAAAGAAAAGAAAAAACAAGGGGGAACAAGATCTCCCTCTTGCCCGTGAGGAAAGAAGCTGAAAATGGAAAGAAACCCAAAAACCGCCCTCTTAACCAGTCTCATTCATTAAGTACTAAAATGACGAACATTGTGTCCCTTGTGTCAATTTAACACATTACGTAGTAGCAGTGTCAAATTCAGTTCTTTCAGAGCCATGAGGAGAGAAGAAATATAGTCCCTTTGATCGAGTTCGAGTTCGAGTTCATTCAGAAGGCTACTTCTGAACGCACCGCCGTTAACCACAGTGCGAAGTTGTAGGATGGTATGTTAGGAAGAAGTATTCTGATCTCACAAGGAATTCGACGAGAGGGGCTTCACGGCTGTTTTACAAGAGATCTTGAACTTGGCTGCAATTCCTAACTTGAGGGATTACAATGCCGTTTGCTACTCCACTTAACCCGCAGGGCTTTAACCAAACGCATGAAGGTTCTGTTGCAAAGGCGCTTGATGACTTCTTTGAGAAGATCATATTCTATCAAAGGATGAAGTTGGTAAAACCAAAAGACTTTATTCAAGTCTCAATTCTGGAAGATGATGATGATTTGCTGTATTAAGTTTCGGTAAATTGGGTTCTACATTTTCAAGAGTTGTATTTATTATTTAAATTTGAATTCGAATTGGACCTTTCACATCTTTTTCATGAATCCTTTCTTGTCTCAATTTTGGAGGGTTTGTTCTCTCAAAATATGATTGTGCCCCTATATAGACTTGTAATGAAGCTGAAAAAAAGTGATGGGTGCCATCACGTTATATACATTTTCATAGAAAATTTGGTTCTTTATTGCAGGAACAAACTGTAAACACTTGCACATTTCTAATATAGAAAAAGAAACAACTAGTTTCTAGATTAAAAGGCCCAAAAGACAAGCATCAAACAAAGTAAATAATTCCTTCTTTTTTTTTCAGATGATCTAATGCGACCAACTCAAGACAGAAACAAAAGTATCTACAAAAGCCCTTGATCACATCGCACTCCCAACCCCCATCTTATCGCGGAAGGGACTTAAACAAAGAAAAAGAAAATGCCATTTTATAAGCACATAATTCTATCCTATCTCTCTATCTACTACTTGGTTGTTTGCTTTGTGATATGACAGAGGTGAAAAGGGTGATTGATTGGTGACCAAAACCAGTAACACTTCTTCAAATCTTTACTTGTCTGCCAAAAATCCAGCTGAATGGAACCATTGATGAGGCTTGCTTGGCCCTCCCCTGAGCCCTTTCCTCCAACTTTCTAATCCTCGGCGGCAATCCACACACGAAATCTTGTGCTCTCTGCCCCTCGCCAGAAAGGCCAGTCAAGTTCTCTATTTTCCATCTCCCGACCAGAAACTCCAAGATATCGGCATAATCCTTGGCGGTATAAACTCCAAGCCGCTGGGCAACAGCGGAGAAATGGTCAAAGAGGTTGTCATCCTTGCCATCATACATCAAGTGGGCTGGCATGGATATCTTCTTCTTCATCATGTCAGCTAAAGCCATGACAGTGCCATCCGGGTCCATCTCAAAGAGCTTCTCTACGATTTTTGTGTAGGCAGTTTCGTGACGCTTTTCATCCGCAGCAATCGTGCCGCATATCTGTGCTAGCTTCAGGTCTCCATGATCTTTGGCTTGCCGGGCCATATTCCCATGGGAGATGAATGTTGCCCTCTCTTGGAAAGAAGTGTAGATGAAACCGAGATATGGGTTGTTTTCTGTTTTGGGGTCCTAGAGAAACAAAATGAGGAAGAAACATAAAGACAAGAAGTTAACAAAGTTTAGAGATAAAAGATTGTCGTAAAACATGATAAGTGACAACTTAACTAATTTTAAAAAATAACCACTCTGCTAAGTCAATTGTTTAGCTGATAAACAAGTAGTTTGTATGTCCCAAAGCAGAGTAAATTTGCCCAGTTCGTAGTCATACTTGATCGGATTTTATTGAAACGAACTGTTTATTGACAAAAAGACATTGATGCAAATGCAGAGCGGATAGAGACTGTTGTTGTCAAGCAAGCCTGTCAATACTTACTCTTAAATCCAGACAATGAAAGTCCTGAAGGAGATGAAGCTTTGAACATGAAGTAACAATCTACAAGAAGGCGGCTAATGCAATAAACAACAGACTTTCCTTGGCATGTTTTACAGGACTAGCATCAGTTCTTAAGCGTCACATATTCTCTATAAAAAAAAAAAGCATTAACTTCTCTGAAATAAATTCTAAAAGGAAAGTCTAACAAGATAAAGGGATCCACGATGATAGTGGCTTAAAAACATAGATCATTTCTGGATTTATAGAGCTCGGAAAAGCTATCCAGGATTTCAGCGTACTTCCAAATGCAAACATTCCTAAACAGAAGTCAGCGAAAATAAGTAAAAGTGAGCAAGAAAGGAGTGACAAAGATAAAGTTAGCTCTCACCATTCCTGAACCAATAAGATATTGAATGGTCTTCTCGATCTGCTTCATGTCTACTCGTCCAGAAAGATAAAGATACTTGTTGAGAAGGTCTCCGTGTCTGTTCTCCTCGGCAGTCCATGCCCTATTCCATATTGCCCACGAAGTGAGGCTTGCACCTGTCTCGTCTCGAACGCCATCTAGGGTATTGAGCATCGTCTGATAAGTGGGAAGGGCCTCTTCAGTTATCATATCTCCAACCAACACAACGAAATAGTCATCGGGTATTTCCTTGGCCCTTTCTCTTAACTCCTTGACTTGATCAAAAAACCCTTCCGACTCCGGGTCCGGAAGGAAATCTTGTGGCTGCCAACATTTCTCCACAGGCTTCAAGTGCACCAAAATGTTCTTTTCTGCCCAATCTTCTAATGACTTGAACATTTCAACTTTTTGAGGTGGCAAAGAATGAGTCACTTGAACATGCACCTCCCTTGGGGGCAAATAAGGCTTCCTTAAATTTTCTGTCTCCCTATCAAGGGAAAAAAAAGAAGTCAAAACATACGTGCATGTTAAGATGAATATTAGGGCGATTATAAACATAAACTTGAACCAGGCACGGTTGCATTAAAGGCCGGCAAAAAACTAGGAATCATCATAAAAGGTTAAAGAAGTTAATAATTTGAGTTGTGAATCCCATCCCTGAGGTAACTTTTTTTCTCTAACCCCCATTTTGTGTACTTTACTCTTCAGTAGTATTATACACAAGGTTCAGTAATAGATTTTAAAGGGATACATGAAATATAAAGTCATACCCAACTTCAAATATCATTTTTCAATTTTATTTTATCTATCTATAGAATTATGTTTAATAAGACACACAGGGGTATAAGTTCAACTCTTTACTTAAACTACTCAAACCAATTTATGATTTATTTTCTGAGAGAGAAATATACTCTTGCTGTGCAAATGAATTAATCACTGGCAACATATGAAGCTTTTTAGGATACAACTTCTAATGCAAGCTAACAAACTTAACTGATAGTACCAACAAAACAATGCAAGTCTCTGATGCATTACTTTATTATTTGCGAGACTAAGTTCAATGGTTAACTTTGTAGACAAAAAAAAAAGATTGGAAATTCTTGCACAGAATAGTCATTTAGCAATTTAAGTAATAAGTATGGTAGCCAACCAAAAACAAAAATTAAGGAAAACAAAGAGAGAGAGAGAGAGAGAGAGAAAGAGAGAAAGAAAGGCCATATAATTGGTCAGGATTACAAAAACTGTTTTATGGGAGGACATGACAGAAGTCTAGCAAGTGATTGGTAATGGATTATAAAAAGAATATAAAAGAGAGAGAGAGAGAGATTTTTTTTACAAGTTTTCTCGTATCTAAGTATGCCCACCAAAGAAGAAACAAGACCAAACTTGAACAACTACCACCACCAGACAACAAAAAAAATAAAAATAAAATTGAGTCAAGGTTGCAGCTACCAAATCTGTTATGATGAAAACTATAGTCCAATATTTAGGGAAAAAAATATGTAATGTTGCCCATGGAACCACAAGTGCACAACCAAAATTGAAGATAAAAAACAAGAGAAAATGTCATGTTCATGGAAAAGAAAAAAGAAATATGGTTTAGCTAATTGAAAACGAGAGGGGTATAATAGTACAGTATCACATTCACATAAGTAGAAAAACACTCGGCAAAATTATCAAAAACTTGAACAAAATAAAATAAAACTTCAAATCAAAAACTGGAATATAAGGAACATAGCTTAACTATGTAAAACAAGAGCGTGGAAAAATCTAAGCAAAAAGACAGCCGTGAGAGAATATGAAGATAATCATTGTGTTTTATCATTATGCCCCACAACAAAGGAGCACAATGTCACAATGAAGATGGGGAAAACCTTTATTATATTGGTTTGTCTCCAAAAATTTTAGAGGGAAATAAATAAACACAACCAACAATCATCTAATGCAAAATAATAATAATAATAATAATAATAATAATAACAACAACAGCAACAACAACAACAATAATATAAACAATAATTCTAACAGGAAGGACATGGTAAGAAGATTGCAATTGTTTTAATTCATCAATTACAAAAAATAAACAAATCAACCAACGGGAAAGACATAGTTCCAAGGAAACCCCACAAAAAAAAAAAAAAAGAAAAAGAAAAAGAAACCATACCTAATTCTCAACTAATGAGAAATGCATACAAACATAAAACTCCACATGCATATCTCAAATTACAGTCCGAACATCCACTAAGAAGACTATCAATCATTATTAAAAAAACAAGAGAAAGAATCTAAAAATAAACACAACAAAGGAGTGATCATCAGAGTAATTTAAAAATAAATAAATAAATAAATAAATGAATAGTAAAATTTTTCCAACCGACATTAAACTGAAAAAAACTCTGCATGCAGAGAAAACAAACAGAAGACTCAAATATAAAAAGGATAAAAGAAACCCAAATCAAAATAAAATCAGATCAAATGCCAAAAAATTAGACAAAAGAAAACCATGCTTGGCATCTTCATCAGAAAGTAACATGCATCACATCACATGTACATCAACCGACATGCAGAGCTAAATAGGAAATATAATAAAATAAATCAAAAAATTAAATAATTCTATTAAAGATTTCTCCAAATGCAATACAAGTGAAATTAGATAAAATCAAATGAGAAAAACCCACTTCAAAAAACATATATATATATATATATATATATATATATATATACATATATGACGAACATCCCCGCAAAATTTAATTCCAAATATAACTAAAATAGCATAAAACACCAATGACCCAGATCAATAACACAGCTAAAGATTATCAATGTGAAAAAAAAAAATACAACAAAAAATCTAGAAAAAACCTATTAGTAGTCTCAAGGGAAAAGAACAAAAAAAGATTGAAAGACTGACATGGTAACAGAATGAAGAGTTGACGCCATGGAGATTCTGGGAGATCTGCGATTGACAGAAGCCATGGGTTTACTACAATATGATGGGAAGGTTGTGACTGAGCTGAGTCTGAGGAGAGCCATTTTTGGATTTTTTTTTTTTCTTTTTTTGGTTTTGGGTTCCTTTTTTCCCTTCAAATCGATGACATTGAGGAATGTCTGTGAACACAACAAAGAATATGAAGTTCGGCAGAGACAGACACTCGCAATTCGCAAGAGAGGAGAAAGAAAAAGGGCGGATAGAGAGAGAGAGAGAGGGGGGGGGAGAGAGGAGGCAATTGTTTGGCGAGTAATAAGAGAGGGGACGCAAGGAAGCCACCTTTAAGAAGAGTTTCTTTTCAATATGCCACTCCTTTTCTACTTATTTACATTATTGCCACAACTCTCCTTTTCACGAAAATTTTGTCGTAATTGTCTGGCACTTGGGTGTTAGACGGCTAATTTTGTTTCGCACCCTAAGATCGTTACAGAATAACAAAAACTGGTTTTCTAATTTAGGGAGACTTGCTTTCCAATATGCCACTGGCTTTCCAAGTTTTTACATTATTGCCACCATTTTTTGGGATAAATTTCTTTTTTTTTTTTCGAGGAAATGAATATTTCCGCTTTAGTATTAGAGGGCAAATTTAAACTATCCTAAAATTGTGATTGCATAACAACAAACTCTATTTGTTGCAAAAGGACATCGAACTAATAAATAAGACCCATAATCTATTGCCGATATTATAAATATTTTTCATTTCTTAAAAAAAAGATTCTCATTGCCATTACAAAGGCTCGATTTTATTGTTATAAGCCATTGTTTTTACATGTTATTTACATCATTGTCTTTTTATGAACATTTAAAGGGCGTTTGGAAAAACCAATTCTAACCTTAAATTTTGATTGTTACAGTGTAAAATTTTCACATTTTATATTTTTAATTTAAAAGTTTTAGTTTAGCTATACTTCCTAAATACCCTATTAGATGGTTAATTTTGAATAGTATACTATAATCATAATAGGAGAAGGACGTGCTCTTATTTGTTTCCATTCTTCTTCACTATGATTTGAAAGCACAACCCATTGATAGTTTGGAATCTTTGCCCTCTTCTTTCCTCGTTTTTATCGTTTATATTCTCCCTCAATTAAGGATTTTGCATTTTTAATTTTCTTTCTTTAGTGTTAAAGTAAAATATCTATTTGGATTTTTACTACCACAAGTAGAGGAAAAACTATTTCGAATTCAAGCGAGCTAACTTTAGTAACTTGGTAAGTTGTGTCATTGACCATCCTTGAAGGTGTTAAATTTGTGCAAGGATTTCTAAATTTAGGGCTTCTCTTTTTTTTTTTTTTTTTTTAACTTAGGGGATTCAGACTCTTCACCATTAGGTAAAACCTGGTTTGATTTTACTATTTGATTATACTTACAACCACAAATTTAGGGCTTCTTTTATTACCACAAAGTAACTTCTTCTTCTTCTTCTTCTTCTGCTTCTTTTCAGCGTACGTTTGGCAAGAAAGTCGCTTGTTAGCACAGCAGTGGATTTGCTAATTTAAGGAAGAATGCTAGACTATTAGACTGCCAATTCGGAATCCCATGTATACCAAAGTTTGCAGTGCCAAAAATTGAAACAGAGATAAATAATCCTGTTTAGAATAAAAATAAATAATAGAATTTTCAATAAGTTAGTAAAAAGATATAAATCTGAGATTTTTTGAATTTATCTCATGACTAAATTTGATAAAATTGGGATGTATTCAAATTTAGCCCATGATTAAGTTTAGTAAATTTGGAATTTACTTGAATTATCCATGGTTGAATTTGATAAAATTTAAAATTTACTCTATAATCAAATTTAGAGTGAGTTATGCATTATATTTATATTAATTATTACATAATAATTTTTCATTTAAGTAACAATTTTCTTTTGAATTTAAAAAAATGATTTTTATTAGTAAATTAGTTATTTACTACCATAAAGATTCAAAATTAGGTTATGGATACAAACGCTAAAAAAAGAAAACAAAAAATGTGAAGAATATTAATTCCCCTAAGTTAGTTCAATATGTCCTCAAAATTTAAAAAGAGTTCATTTCACCCCCAAACTAAATAAAATTGTTCAAAAACATCGAAACTAACATAAATTCATAAATGCCTCCCAAACGATTAATTTTATTTCACTATTAAGAAATTAAACCAAGCGACAAATTGACATAAAATTAATGTTTGCGGGATAAGTTGCCTTAAAAATGATAATTGGGGAGACATTCATATAATTACCATGCTTACATTTCGTATGTATCATAGACAAATTTGTACGAATGAAGTGATCTGAACAATTTTATATAATTCATAGAACAATTTTAGTTCAAGAGGTACTCATGAAATCGAACAGGTGTAATTTGAGTTAGAAATGAGAGTAAGTATGTAAATGGAATGTAACGTCCTGAAATTAATTAAGTGTTGTTAGTATGGTAAATGGTGGATTAGTGTGCCATGATGAATATTTTAAACTTAATTTAATCATTTTGTGAAATTTTTAAATTTATGTTATTTTTTATTCTTTTAATGATTTTTAACTACTCTTAATCATTTTAATTGTCATTTTAAACTTTTGAAATAAAACAATTCATCAAAATGTCTGTTTTACAAAATTGTGGGCAGCACACGATTTTCGCACAATAAAATCGTCCATTTTTTCTCTATTTATTCTCACTCTCTCACTCTCCCTCTCATTCTCACTCACACACTCTCTCTCCTCTCTCTTGTCGGTCTCTCTCCTTCTCACTCTCTCTCTCGGTTTCTCACTCCCTTTCATTTTCTCACAATTTTTGAAGCAAAAAAATTCAATTTTAAGCTTCGGGTTAGTAGATTGAAGACTCGCGAACGCGATTGAACAGCCACAAACTCGATTCAAAGCTTAATCCAAGGTTCGTTTTCAAATTTTAAAACTTTTTAAATTTTTTAATTTTTCTTGCATTTTGAAATCTAAGCTTTTCTAAGCATAGAAAACCTTCAATCTAGGTTAGATGAACTTATAATAACTAGAATACAAACTTTGTTTCATCAAAAACAGATTTCAATCAAGATTTTTCATTTTTCTCAAATTTTCCTCATTTTCAACTTTTCCAAAATTTTTGTTTAAAACTTGTTTTAAAGCATTAAAAAGTAATCTACTATGTTTTTCTATCAACTATGATCACTACCCATGCTAGAGAATTGAGAAAACAGGTTAGAATTGAAGATTTAGGCTTAGGGAGGCCGAGACCCGTGCTTGAAAAATTCTAAAATTTTTCTAGATCGACAGGCCAAACTTCGTGTTCGGTAGGCCGGATTCATCTGATCGACAGGCCATCTGTGTAGTTCGACCGGCATGGTGAAAATTTTGTGATTTTTCACCCGTTTTTACTATTTTGAACCCCGATTGAAATTTCAACTTTATAAGATGATTTTATAAACCTAAATGGCACACTAGGACACCATCAGATGATTTAGTAATATAGAATACATCATGCTAGATACTAATAGACCTAGTTTTCATTTAAGGTTGTACGTGGATCTGCGGAGCTAACGTATAGCGGACCGAGATTGCAGTGTAGGACACCAGAACGAGTATTGAGGTAGGACTACCCCTTCCTAGGCAGCCAATTTTAAATGTTTTGGCCTCAAATGAATTGTTAACAAAAATGTTTTCAATAATTGGTTGAAAAAGGATTTTTATTTACTGATTTCATAAATGGTAGAATTGAAGTGATTTTTATAATAAACCGCATAATGAATGTAAATAATTATATTTGGTAAAAAGAGATTTTAATAATCATAGAAAGATATATGTATAATTATATTTAAGGGCATGATGCCATATCAGAGATCG